>QANZ01013798.1:0-34802 GCA_003254925.1 Chamaecrista fasciculata
CAGACAAAAAAAAAGGATAAATGAGAGATTTTTACTTTAAGTTGACGCGACATTTCCATGGTTGGGTCTTTTAAAGGTATGCTCAATTACTTTGTCAATCAAAGCTAATCCAATACGTTTTGGATCCATCTTGTCCCATTTAAAGATGATCATGGGTAGGGTATGGGTTAGTCACGAGACTCTACCCAGACATGAGAGAATATTAAAATCAATCTTCATTATCAGACCCGTTGAATAGTTTAAACCCAAACCCAAAGAATTTTTTTAAAAAATTATTTGTTTATTAATACATACGCTAGTTCGTTATAATATTAATTGATGCAGTTATAATAAGATTAAAACATTAAATTTCAATTAAAGGGTTTGTCTTGTTAACATCACTGACTTGATGCAGTTATTCTGGCCAAAGAAAAAAAGTCAATGTTTTATTCAAGAACAACACTGTCCATTATATCAATTAACTCCACACATTAAATCTTTATTAAAAACAAAAAAAATACTATTGAACATTTGAGGTAATTCAACGCATTATTCATGCATAACTATTTGATAATATAATCAAGCATCCTAGCTACTTTAGAAGGATTATTTAATTTAATATTCTTATATTGTGATTGAAATGCAGAGCTGACATTTGTTTATTATATAGTTAATGATGTTGATTGTCCATGAATATGAAACTCTTTTGTATGTTGTTAAATACAACTTTAAAATTATATATTATAACTAAAATTCTATAAGTAATTTTAAAATATATGTAGATTATAGAATAAATCAAGAGTGACGTAAAAAATACATTAAAAAACAAACAAATTTATTATATGATAATTAAGAGATATAATGATACGATAAATCATAATTAATAATGAGTACCAATTTTGGCTTATATCAATTTTCAACATTTATGCATAGTCATTTTATTTTGTCCAGTTTTGTTTCAGAATTTAAACTCCAAATTATTATTAATGAGTATCAATTTGGATTCAAATCAATTTCTCAAATTCCAACTCTTCCTTTTCTTCTTAAAATCAATTTTTTTACTCAAATCTCAATTTAGTCTTTTATTTTTTTTTGCTGTATTTTTTGTTCTATATTTTTTGTTATTTAATTTTATAAAGATATGAGACCAAATTGAAAGTTGAGCAAAAAATGAGTCTAAAAGACCACTTTGGCCTATATCAATCTTCACATTCACCATCATTTGCTTAATTGGCATTTAGAATTGTAAGATAGTTTTTGACTTTTTTTTTCTAATCTTTAGACTATTGGTAGAAAATTAATTAAGATGCTCTGTAACTTTATTTTTTTTATCAAAACAAACTTTGTTTTTTAATATAGAAAAAGTAAATACTATCTCGTCATTCTTGAAAATGATAGAAAATTTAATTATTTTTTACATAAGTTTTATAGATCAACAATAAAAATATACTCTACAAAAAAAACAATAAAAAACAATAAAAATTTCCTAAAAGGCTTGTATATCGAAATTTATATTTAAAATGTAATCATTCATCTTATGCNACAATAAAATTTTCCCAAAAGGCTTGTATATCGAAATTTATATTTAAAATGCAATCATTCATCTTATGCCATAAAGATGAATGATACCATGAAATTATCCTATAATAATGTGAATTATCTTTTATGCATGTGAATGAGATATAGCGAAATTATTTCATGCATGTGTCACGGCATGAATTTTTTTTTAAATTGTTAATGTGAATCAACACATAATCAAACTTGATGACTCTTTAAATAGAAATTGCTAATTTAATGACCATAAAATTAACTTATTATAGAGTACAATTTATATTATAGACTTGAGTGAATTAATATAATGCAACAATCGTAGATGTAAAAAAATAGCTATTAGAGGTGGATTCTAAATGGTGATTGACTCATAAATTAAGAGGTATTAATTATATATTTACCATTTTAATATTATTAGTATGATTCCATATCTCTTATTTAATTAGAAATCATCCTAAATAGTTTAGAAAACTTGCAGAACAGTCCCAAACAACCGAGTTTAATTGCAAAACAGGAGATTACAGAACAATCCACAAAACATGTAAAAAATTACAAAACAGTCGTCAAAACATACATAAACGAACAACACAAAGAGGATGTCCCACGACCATCATCCAAATGGAATTATTTTCATGGTTTTATTGGGAACTCTTATGATAGCTATTATACTTTGAAAATCATATTGATGAGATATCATCATCTCAATGGTGTCCGTTAGTGTGTGTGAGGTGAGATAATGAGTGAAGCCAATAAGGTAATTGAAATTAAGCATAAAAAATGTTTATGGGTCAAAAGTTAACCATGGTGAGTAGTAAAAGAATTATGTTAATGCTATTGTGGTTTAAAAGAATTATGTTAATGTTAATGCCCTAAGTTTTAAAAAAAAAAGATAAGGCATATTTTATCAACAATAGTGCCATCATCATAAATTGTGGTTCACTGAAAATTTTACAACAGGGGAGCGTATTTACATACTCTTATACATAAAAAAAAAACTTGAGTCCATGATCTTTTTCTTAAAGGATAATATAAGAAAGAAATAATGAGTTTACCCAAAGGAAATTAGGCATTGAGTTGACTCAAGCATGCCAAGACAGCCTTGGCCATATCGTCAGTTTTGAGAATGCTGAAAACGTATTCGATCAGAGGGACCAAAGGCCCTTAACACAAAAGACAAAACGACACAATCTTATATTAAGAGTGAGTAGGAAGGAATGAACCACGATTTTGACCAATTCTAAATTGAGAGATGATAAAAACATATCCCTCCTTGTCGATATTCTTGAATTTTTTTCACGAATAAAGGCTTTATAGAAGCACCAAACATTTTAGTATATCAACATATGATAGATTTAAACATAAATCAAATGTATATAAAAACACCTCATAAACCTCAACATCACAAAGCATCAAATGTATACCTTGATTGTCCAATTAGAGCATATTGGAGAGATAACACAAATATCATCATATTGTTTTGCCATGGACTGAGTGTAAACGGTAAACTCAAAAAACCTAATTGATCAATGTTTTTTTGTCAATGGTGCATTTGACGAACCACCACTAATTTATAGTCATACAAAATTCAAATATCATTTAATATGATTTATGTTAACGACATGAAGAAAATAGAAAACGCAATAATTTAGCAATTAATATTTAATATGTTTCCTTTTAAAAAATGTACAATTTCAAATCATTCCCAAATAGTAACCATTAGTTTTAATTATAAATTAGAACAATTGATGATAATTGATTGTAATATGCTATTAGTCGCAATAATCATGCTTGGAGATTATGAAAGTTATTATTTTAGATAACACATCAGCAAATTTGCTTACATGGCCAATTAATAGTGATGATGTTGCAAAATAAATGCATTTGATTGGCTGTTGATTATCCTAATCATACATTATTACTGAACCATTGATTACCAACATTGATGAAAATTAAATTTTGTGAAATTTTTGCATAGGTGGCGATATGTTATTGCTAATTAGTAATAAATTCATTTTCTTAGTAGTGTATGACTGGACTGCCATTAATTATATAATGCTAATTTGACATTTCGCATGCTTATGTGGCATGATTGGACTGCCACATGCTACAACACATCCTACTCAGCAGTGACTAATATACAATTAATGGTCGTCATAAATGTCATTTGAATTTTTTATGAATTTTGCATAGGTGGCGAAACATAATTGGTCAATTAGCATTAAATTTAGTCTCTCTCCTAGGCCACGTGGCAGACTCAGACAACCAATCTATTTAGGCTCTGCTTTTAGTACTATATATTAGATATATTAGATTAGACGAGTAAGTACAAATAATAAAATAAATCAAATTAATATTTTAAATTCAATATGGTGGCATCTAATTCTTGTATTTTAGACTTAATTTCCTTCAACAAATTTGATAACTTGTTATTTTTTGGTGATCCCCTTTGTTAGTCTTTCATTATTTGAGAAAGATCTTCTTCCAATTGATCAATGGTAACATTTTGTTGTTGAGAATTTGCATTTAAATTTTTTTTATAAGATATAGATGACTTCTTTCGTAATTATTGGATTATTGATGACTCTCCTCATTTAGTAAACTATTTGGTTAATTGGAATGGAATTTTTTTGGAGATTTGGACAATTTTTTAAATTGACAAAATAACTTTTAGTATCTCCAAAATATGAGGCCAGTTTCAGTTGTACTCATAAAGTTTTTTCTAATCAATTATACTCCATACTTTAGAAGCACTAAGATTACTTTTAACTTTTAAAATCTAACAAAAAGAAAGAAGATGCAACTCCTCAACAAAAGTTTTGGCATTAAAAACCCTCAAAACAAACGTATACTGGTTATCTTAACAAGTTTGTATCTCAGGGCATTGGAACAAAACATAAAAGTCATATATGATTTTAATGTTAACTTTACATGCATAAAAAGCCCTCATACATTATATGAAGTAATATTTTGTCAAATTAATAATCCATTATATTCATCGAAAAATTAAAGATGTCTTAATATATGAATGAGTGGGCCCAAAATCACATTCCCACAATAACACACATCAATTAAAGATGAATTAAGTCTGTGGGTTCATAAAAACATTAACTAATATAAATTGTAAAATAACAATAAAGGAATATCAAATTAGGATTCCTAATTCACCAAATTTTATTTTCGGTTATGGAGATAAATCTTAAATTAAAATTGTTCTCCATCATCGTAAATCAGGGGCCAATCCAAAATCTCTAAATTTTTTAACTTTCTCTCACATATTTAACAATTAATCAAATACCAATTACCAATCAATGAATCGCCTCATTAATTTAATAATTAAAAAATTAATTAATTAATTATATAATAAAGTCAAAATTATTAATTTATTTCCCTATTTTCGATTAGGGAGATAAATCAAAATTATAAATTGTAAAATAACAATAAAAGAATATCAAATTCAGTAGATGGAAGAAATCGCCCAAGAGACCTTGTCAGTGTCCACTGCAATTACAGAAAATTTCGATCATATTAGACTTGGCAAGATTATCAACCCAGTCATGTGAGACCTTCTCTTAAAACACTTTAGTTGCTGCTACTCACAATTTTGGATCATATTAATCTGATTGGCAAGGAGCCTTTGGACGCACATACAAGGCAAGATCTTTGACCATCTTTACCCCTTTTGACCATTAATGCATTTAGAGAATCTAAAATTTGATAGGGAAGGCTGCCTCATGGGAGAGAGATGGCAATGAAGAGACTATCAATGACGTAATTATTGGATTATTGATGACTCTCCTCATTTAGAATGACATAACTATTAATCTTTAGGACACATCTCTTGGTTTTTTTTTTTTTTAAAAAAACAGCGACACATCTCTTGACTCTTAATTAATTATTTATACATATCTCTTGACTATCAATCATTCACACATTTCTTCAATAATCACTGAACCATTGTGAATGTTAATAAAAGAAACAATTGAAGTATGTAACTTTTCATGAGGGCTACTTTGTTTCAATAATTATCTTTTTTAAAGAAGGGTATTTTTGAAATACAAAATAAAGATAAGGGTATTTTTGAAAATGAAAGTTGACACCAACTCACACTTTTAAGTAGTAAAGATTTTAAATTCATATTTTATGAATGCAGTTATTTTGAAAGAAGATTTTCTTAACACAACTAAGTATGTACATATGATCACATCTAATTTAATCAAGACGAAATCTTAATATGAAACAGATTAACCAAACAAACAAGTAAAAAAGGAAAAAACTTGAAATATTATATATATATATATATATAATATTACAAAATGATGATAATAATATCAAGTTGGATATTCCTTATCATATTTTGATTGGATATGCAATTTTCTTATATAAATATTCTTTATTAAAAATAATCTTATTCAAAATAGTAAACACTAAATACAAATAAAGACTTGGTGATTGACACCCAAGAAATAAAATTGTACCTTCCTTTGTAAGGCTTTTTAAACTCTAGTGTATCCATACTTTTGGTTCTATAAAAAAAAAATTGACAATTGAAATTTTGAAGAATTTTAATTTTTATTATTGAATTATTTCGAAATTTAAATTTATATTTGAAATATAATTCATAATCTAATAATACAAGATATAGGCACCTATACTTGTGCAGTATCATGTAAGTATCTCATGACCTTCTTCATAGATTTCTAATGATCCTTACCAAGATCGTTTAAGTATCCACCAAGTACTCTTATTGCGAGAGTTATATCTGGGCAAGTGCTCACTTGAGCATACATAAGACTGCCATCAGTAGAGGGATAACAGATTTTTGCCATCTCAATTCTCTCTAGTTCATTATGAGGATATTGTAATTTGAGCACTCGATGAATGTAAGCTCCTTAAGACAAGCCAGAATGCCACGAGACCTACCTTATATCACGGTGAATATGAATCCCCAATACATGAGAAGTTTCTCCCAAGTCTTTCATACTGAAGTGATTCGAAAGTAAATGCTTTGTCTCATTCAAGAAACCCATGCTACTGCTAGCTAGAAGGATATCATCATCATAAAGTACAAGAGTAATGAAGTCCTTATCAACAAATTTTTGGAAGATGCAGTAATCTGAAATATTTTCAACAGTCATAAGTGGTTATCATCTCATCAAACTTCAAATACCATTGCCTAGAGGCTTGCTTCAATCCATATATATATGGATCTATTTATTTATTTTTTTTTTGCTAAGAATATATGGATCTATTTAATTTGCAGACCATGTGCTCTTTCCTAGGACAAATCCATCTGGTTGAACCATAAACACATCTTCCTTCAAATCTACATTCAGAAAAGCTCTATTTACATCCATTTGGTGAACCTCAATATCAAAATGTGCCACTGTCACAACCCCTTAATGGAATCTGTGACCGGCACAAACCACAAGGAAGAACCCCCATGGCTCGCAAGCCTAACACCTTAATAACCTATAACCAAATGCAATCTAACACATACATCTGCTAAAGGTTCGTAGTACATTTCTCAAGATCAAAATTTTATAGAAATTTCCGACAAAGTCTCCCTTATAAACAAAGGGGGTCCATAAAGTATACAACGGTCATTTCAACAACAGAAGTTCAAATAGAGAGCTCCACTCTCAAGAGAATCTAACTCAAAATTAAACACAGCACGTCCCTGACTATAAATCTAACGAAGGTACTCTAAATGTCAAATATCAAATACGAATAAATCATTGTCAGATGAAAAGCCAATACACCCACACGAACAATATGTGGGGCTCCAAGAAGCTACTCAATCTAGATGGCATTAAAAGGTAACTCCTGCAAACCTGGAACTGGAAATGGTAAACAACAATAAGATGAGTCAAAAGACTCAGTGAGTAATCCAACTTATTGTAGTCGTGGAGGGCAAGGTATATATCTCCACTAGTTTTCAAAACAATAGTGTCTTCATACAATACCTTCATATCTCAATCATATATAAAGAATCAAGTATCTATAATAACACTTATCATAGTCAAAGTCGTCGTACAGTCAAAGCTCACAATACAAATCACAATTCGAATGGTCATATAATTCACATACTTGCACATCTAACAGAAATTCCATAAATTCCAAATCTCTGCAATGATTAAAAATCATTTCGAGGTCTGGAAACACAATTAATCATAAAACCCATGGGTGGCGCCCCCGTTACTGGTGAGTGAAATCGAAGGTCCTACAAACGGCCTATCTCGCAAGAACGAATAAATCCCCCACCTCTAGGGTCAGAGACGGTCTACTCGTGGCACGTCCCTGAAAGCCTAGAACCATGCCCACATCACATCTTGGCCAACGAATGGTGTGACTCCGGGACCGATAACCTGGTTGGTATGTAGCCAAAAGTCCCAACGACTCACCCACTAGCCAAAAATCATTTTTCAAACAACATCAAATCTCATTTTCATCATAATATTTGTCAAAATATGATATCATACACTAAAGTCTCAAATAAGCTTTTCAAACATATTTTTCGTAAAAACAATATGCATCAAATATTTCACATAGGCATGATAAAACAAGTTCTAGAATAGAGAGGATACTCACCTGAAAGTCATGCACAATGACCTAAAATCCACTAATCAACTTACTATCTTCAAGCTTGAGATAAATGCATAACACCTAAGTTAAATAGCAAAGTATATCTCTTATGTTAGAATCCTCCTAACACATAACTCACCAAGTGAAATCTTTTACACAACTACTACATATCATGAGTCTTTTTGAGTCCTAACTTTATTCTCAATATTACCAACTTTGATACTTTACTTAGCATAGGACACCAATCTAAGTCTAGGAGAGCTTGGGTTAACATTTGGGAACTTAAACAAATGCTTTATAAATAATCAAGTTTTCCAAAAAAAAAAAAAAGGTTCATTACCAACATTATTCCAACTATATCAAGACAAGATTGAAAATTCATACTCCCCAACACCAACCATGATGTACAAATCAAACTCTTTACTTCTTAAACAAGATTATAGCTTCAAAATTCTCCATAATGTAATAGAAAATCATTAAGTTCAAGAAAACCATCAAAATCACTCATAGGGACTAATTTGTAAACTTGAAAGTTTTATCTCAAATATCAAGTTTCGAAATACACTCTTTAAATTCAAATCAATGAAGTAGAACTCACTATGATCTTCCATTAAGCTTACTCAAACCACAAATTTAAAGAAAACATTAAGATTTGGTTAAAAACTAGATTTAAAGTTCTGCCCTAAGTTATATCGGGTCCCTAACTCATAATATGGAATCAAGCATCAAACCAACAATTAAGAGGGTGGAAATGTATCTCAAATAAGTAGGATACAGCAGAAATTTATCCTAAATGTCTTAGGAATTTCGAATCCTAAGTGAGGAGCACAAATGGAGGAGAATGGAAGAGGAAATACCAAAAGAGGAGGAAGGAGAGAACACGGTCAACGACTCGCTACAATTTCCGGCAGTGTCTCGTCGTCGTCGGTCAACCAAGAGAACAGAGGTGATGTGTCGTGGTGGTCCGATGGTGGTAGTTGTGAGGGTTTGGGAGAAATTGAGTGGAAGATGAAATAATGCACAAAATGGTTTGTTGGGAGTCATGTAGGCTGATTTAAAAGGATAGGGGTAAATCTATAAATTTGAAAAGAGAAAACCTACTTCTTGGGCCCTCAATTGTTACTGAGCCAACAATTTGGTCCCTGAATTATAGGAAACTACAGCTCAGTCCCTCAATTTTACACTTCCGTCTACGTTTTGGTCCCTCAGTTGTTAACCGTCAGTTAACTTGATCATCTGGCCATTAATGATGATGTGTCGCCATTAAGTGCTGAGTTAGCTCCCAAATCATCTATACTACTCATATTTCATTTTACACATCAACTAATATTACTAAATTAAAAATATAAAATAAAAATTGATGAACATGAACAACTGGGGTTTCTGGAATTCCTCCAAAAGTGAGCTGCATTTTGAGTATCTCTCTGGCTCTCTCCTTCGTCTTGTTTCTTGTTTCCATTTGTAGCAACAAACACATCTTTCACACCACTCCCACCTCCACCTTTTTTGCAAGGAGGGACGATGATGACGAGTCGTTGGCGACGACAGCAAGGGGAGGAGACGGGAAACCTGTGGAAGAAGAAGAAGGGGATGGGTCTTTTGTTTCGCGCGGCCAATGGTATGGGTTTTCGGAGAGTAAGATTTATGATTCCTCTCCGATCATGCAGTTTCACTATTCAACGTGGCCGACAAATGGGGTTTCTTAGATGGGGACGAGTAGTAGGTCTCACCTCGATCTCCGGCAGGAGAAGTTGTGGAAAACTCACGGTGATAGGTACCGATTTTGCTTCTTTGACGATTATGAAATTGGCAGGTCTCGCTCGCAGATGAGGGACCAGATTGAAGTGGACCACCTATCACAGCGGTCGGGAGGTGATGGAGAGGATGTTGAAGTGAAGGAAATCTAGGTCGATACATTCGAAACTGGCAGTTCGTCTCTTTTATCGAATCCCCAGTCCTCGTCGTCTCCGCTGCAGCGAAAACCAGTGCCAATGTCGATGGTGTCTCCTCCGACGCCGCCGCCTTCACCACCACCTGCTGCTCCTCCAGTTTTGGCTCGTCCTAAGTCAAGACGAGTGTATCACTCAGTTTCGCGTAAGGAAATGGAAGAAAAATTAAAGGAAATCGACGGTGATACTTGAATAATAGGAAATCATTCTCCGCCATCTTCGGCGCCGACGCCTCCATCTCAGTCTTCGTCGCTGTCGGTTCAAGTTCGGTCGTATCATATGCCCTTTCAACTTCATCAATTTTTTAATTTTATTTTTTCAATTTAATTATATTAGTTGATGTGGAAAATGAAATATGAGTAAGACAGATGATTTGGGAGCCAACTCAGCACTTAATGGTGACACGCCATCACTTAATGGCTAGATCATCAAGTTAACTGACGGTAAACAATTGAGGGATTAAAACGTGGACAGAAGTGTAAAATTGAGGGACTAAGTTGTAGTTTCCTACAATTCAGGGACCAAATTGTTGACTTAGTAACAATTGAGGGACCAAAAGGTAGGTTTTCTCTTTTGAAAATCAGGGGGGAGGAAAAGCTATTTTGGGTATAGAGTTGCAAAGGCTGAAATTACTCTTTTACTCCATAAAAATAGATTTATTTCAAAACAGTCCCTAGAAACATGAAATTTTAAAAAATAGAGTTTCTCAACAAAGTTTATATCGTTGGTTTCGTTTCGAAGAGTAGATTCCAAATATGAAATTGATTTTTGAAAACTTAATCTCTAATGTCTCTCAATTCTTACTCATAAGTATTTTATTACAATAACAAAATAGAATATCAGATAAAATTTTTAACTCTGTTTTCTCCTAAAATTTAATCACAAGCTCAAAATAACTTCTAGATTCACGATATAATTTTTTTTTTCAATCAAAGTACTAAGTCTAATATTTTATATAATCTTTAGGGATATTATAGCCACCAAGGCCATAACGATTCTGATTGCATCTTTAGTAGATACTGGCGAGAAGGTTTTGTTATAGTCAATACTCTCTCTCTAATTGTAGCCTTTACCCACAAGTCTGGCTTTATACTACTCTACTTCACCAGTGGTCGACCCCATGTTTGGTCTTAAAGATCCATTTGCAACCAACTAGTTTGCAACCTTTGAGTAATTCAACCACATCCCAAACATGATTATGTTCAGTGGCGGTCAATTCATCTCAATGGCCTCTAGCATTGAGATGAATGAGGACAGAACACAACTTCTTAAAAGCAGATGAGATCTAATCCATTAGAAACATATATATGACTCAAATTCTTGTATAAACACCATATAATCATCCGGTATGGCTGGTTTACGAATTCGTTGAGAATGCCATAGAGGTACTTCTCAACCTACATCACTAGGGCCCTTGATGTCGACTCCTAGTGTTTAAACCTCATCTTCTATACCTTGAGTGGCAATTTCTCTGTTAGAATCACTTATAATTTGCAAAGAAGGTAAAATTGGTACAAGAATGTATGTGCTCTCATCTCTTCAATCCAACAAGGCACCAAACTTTCACTATTTAAGACATCTTCAAAATATATGGCATGATCTGATTCAATGACTCTAGTAGTGTGAGTGGGACAGTAGAACATACTCCCTCTTGATCTTGTACCGTATCCAATGAAGAAGCCTCTAATTGATCTAGAATCAAGTTTCTTCAATTAAGGATTATAAGGTCTCATTTTCGCCTTCCATCCCCAGACATGAAAGTGCCTTAAACTAGGTTTTCTTCCGGTGTATATTTTATATCGTGTTTTAGGCACTAATTACTGTGATCTTGGTTGAGAATGTATATATATTGCAGTTTTCAATGCATCACCCCACAAAAAATTCAAATATAAAGGACTGAGCCAACATCTTACCATATTGATTAATGTCCAATTTTGTCTCTCAACATTCCCATTTCGTTGAGGGGTGTCACACATGCTGTAGTGAACTTATATTCCATTTTCTTTGAGGAATTGTGCAAAAGGACCATGATTTCTACCAGCCTCTATGTATGTGCCATAATATTCTCCACCCCTATCATATCGCACACATTTAATGCACTTACATGTTTTCAATTCAACTACAACTTTAAAGGATTTAAAAGCATCAAGTGATTTAGATTTCTCTTGCAAAAGTTGAACCCATCCAAATCTTGATTGGTCATCAATGAATGTTATATAATATTTTAATCCACCGATAGTGGCTAGGGTGATAGGACCACATATGTCTATATGAGTTCACTGTAGAATCTCACTACATCTATTTGCCCCTTTAGCTCTTATTTAGTAGGAAACTTTTCTTCTATACAATCAACTTGTCAAAATAAGAGAAGTCTAAGTCAACTAGTATTCCTTCTTTAACCATTCTCTAAAGTCTCTCTCTAGATGTATAACCCAAATGTCGATGCCATAACTGTTGGGAATTCTAGGTGCCTAATGCAGCGGAAGCAAATATAAAATTAAAACGCGCCAAGTCCTAAAATTCTCGAACGGATCCGCTAGCAGAATTTAAAACTTTTAGATAGTGGTATACCTCAAGAGTTTCAATCAGTTGGTTGTACAAGGCGTGTCCTAGGAGTCCACTCACAGCGTCCTCCCTCTGCCGGTGATCCACACGAACAGTTTCTCGGGCACCAAGGTGCTAGCCTTCCGTTCTTTTCTGCAAAAGAACAAGGGACCAATCTACAGTGACTTTGACTTCAAGAACTCCTTCTTGAATCAAACAAGGTGGCGCAAAAGGAAAGCCCCAACAAGAACTCCTTCTTCTTTTTCCTTCTCTCACAAAACCCTAATTTTGGTAACCTCAAATCGAATTTCCTAACTCCTTAGGCAAACTCGATTTTTCCTCTCTCAACTCTTGAGAGCCAAAATTTTCTCTCACTTGGAAAGCTAGGGTTTGAGAATGGCGATTTTCTATCTCTCTCAACAAGGAGAATGAAAGTTGCACAAATGAGCTCTCTATGTCTCCTAGGCGCCTAGCCCTAGGATTTTATAATTATTTTTAGAGCATTATTATAATTCCATAATCATAATAATATGGCTTCATGAATTGAATTTACAATTAAAATATTACCATAATATTTAATTTAAATTCAAATCGTAATCTTAGAGAATCAAATGAGAGATCAAATCTCCCCTAAAGAACCACCAAGATGGCGCCATGCTCCCTTATTTTATCTTTGGAATTTTATAAATCAAAAACCTTCCTAACTCTTAAGAAGTCATGATTTCCCAAAGATACTGAGTTGAGATCTCACCAAATCTATTTGAATTCAAATCTTTTGATATCTCCATCAAATCTTTTGAATTCAAACTTATTATTTAAATTAATAAAACAATTTTATTAATCTAAAACACCAAATGAGGCGCCACCCTCATACCAATATTGAGGAATTTTATAAATCAATAATTTCCTAACTTTTAGGAACCTTATCTAATTTATTTTTCCCTAATATTTTAATTGTAAATAATTAATCCCTATTAATCATTTAACAATTATTATATTTAAACTTGTCTCACAAATTTAAATATTTCACAACTGTAGATCAATTAAGACAAGACTTAATGTCCCAGACATTTTCTATGTCTTAAATTTTGCCACCGGAGTGACCCACGAAATAACCCTAATTCGTGTCCCTTTAAGCGGTGTCCTGATCCTGCTCATGTGTGACCCAGCAGGCCCCACGTGAAGTTGGCAGCAAGCCATCTCTATGACCTACAAGTCGTGAGCGGACTCTAGCAAGCCATCACGACTACCCAAAACACGTGAGTTATCGTTTTTACCAAAACCGACTTAACCTTAGTACCACCTTCTCATAGACCCTATTGCCACACGATATCTTGGTCATGGATTAGGCACAGGAAAGTCATCCATAATCCAAACCTCAACTTTCTCGATTTCCTGAGAAAGTCCCAAATCCTAGCGTAGCCACGCATTTCCTGGACAGACTCATCGAGGGCGCCAGTTAGATATCTCCCATTTAATGAGGGACAAAATCCCATCTTGGTCAATCCACATTCCTCAGCACGGCAATCAACCAAACCCATACCTAGCCCTTATGGCTACCCTGCTACGGGCAACGTTAGACTAGGCCAAAGTCTGACAACTGCAACGCCGGAATAATGATGACCTCAGGTCTAAGGCGTCATGACAGGCGTACAGGAGAGGCAAGCTGATGACTAAACCCATGCAGGACTCTCCGGGTCATGTCCAGCAACTCGTAACCCCTTACGTAATTGCACCATGACTCTCGTTCCAGCATCTAGTGCATGCATCTCTATGCACCGAGGTCATGCTGGTCTTAGTTCATTTTCGCTCCCACGAAAACAATCGACCAGGGACAGTTTAGATTAATTATCTCATAATTAATCAGGGACTGTTATCATAGTAAACATGCTAATAATATGATAACCATTAATTTATCTCCATAAATTAATCAATATGTTCACAACATATTTATAAAATGATTGGCCCTAGGGCACAATCTCCAACAATAACATGGATGAGTTCCCACTTGTCCTTGATTTCTTGTTTCTCGTGACAATATTGATGGTAGTATCAACTGAAGAAGCTTTTAATTTCAACGTGTATAAGCCATTGTGTAAAGAAGCAACGCCAACAACGATAGAGTTATAATATTATAATAAATATCAATTTTATCGTTACCTTGCCAAAAGGAATAGCCAACACAATCTAACATAGAACTAGAGATTAAATTCCTCCTAGAAGAGGGCACATAAACAACATTTATTTAGTTCCAAAACATGTCCAGAGTCTAACACAGATTAATAGTTCTTATAGCTTCTACTGTAGCTGCACTTTCATTGACATCGAATATATTCCTCTCCCTTTAACTTGGCTTCCTCACGCTTTTGAGATCTTGCAAGACATTTGAAACATGCACAATGGCACCAGAGTTCAACCACTCAAATGCATTTGACTTTAAACAAAAAAGAGCTAGTGGGGAAAACGATAATGAATTACCTTCTTTCTCAAGTATGTTCTTATGCTTAAAACATTCTACCTTCACATGTCCAACCCTTTTGCAATAATTGCATGTTCCCTTAATAGAGTTTTTCTTGAAACCTATAACATATGGTCTCTTTCCATCCTTTTTTTTCCTTAGTGCGAAAAGTAGGTTTCTTCCCTTTCTGAGAGGAAACAACACCCTTTACTTCCAAAACCATTTGAGAAAAAATTAATAGGAGTATGAGATGCATTATTCATCAGTGACTCTTCCTCTTGAGCCACACTTGAGATAAATTGATCAATGTGTTGTAAGGGTACGCAACAGGTGAAACTGCGATGGGAGAGATCTAAGAGCATACCAAACTAGAAAATCATCTCCCAGATCAATTCCAAGGGTTCTCAGTTGCTTGGAGTAATGAATTAATTTCATTAGATGCTCACGAACACCAGATGTCTCTTCATATTTATTTTTTAGCAGAAGAGACAAGTATTGGCAATTTTGGGCCAATAGTGTATTTCATGGCCATCAGACATATACTGTTTAACTTGTGCCATTCACTATGATAAACTTTATAATCGGCACTAGTTTTAGTTGTGAGATTTGTCGGTTTAGGCTCTTTAAGGACAAGATATATGTCGATCGACTCTTTTTATTCATCATAATTAAACCTGATGAAGTTGCAAAATATGAATGGGTGGTCTGATGATGGAGCTTGATTGCAGACGACAAGTCAAGCAATCCTGCAAGGGAAAATACAAGGTTTGGATCCCCCATAAACACTCTGAAACCAAAGTCAGTAATGGGTCTTAGAGAGAAAGGGTAATTCATTATGAATAAGAGTTGAGAGACTGAGAGTGTGTACCTGTTAGAACCCGTAAATGAATATTTTATACCTTGTGTTAAGGCCAAAGAGGGATCAAGTGGTCATAACAGACTCTAACCACTTTCCAAAATTTGGGAATGCCTTATCAAAACCCATTGAGAGTTTTCACCGCATTCAGTTGAATAGGCATAAATGCTGAGATTGCTAATAGAAATCATTAATAACAATGCCCAAAATAATATTTTCATCAAGAAATATAAGGCAATTTTGACTGAATACACAAATTGTTTACCATAATAATCCCGCCTAAGGGTCCCAGATTACAGTAAACGATGAAAAACTCTTGGTACCTGATATCTTGCCTCAATCATATGAACTGTCTTTAGTACCTCTGCAACGATAGTGACACCAAAAACACTAATTACACAGGTTGTACCAATCAATGTCACACCGATATGATATGTCCATTATTTGTACAACTTTGGCCCCATGCATAAACAACTGTGTAATTGGACCCACGATAGGCAAGCACTCAATTACAAGTTGTTAATTTTCATAAAATCAATTTCCATACCCAAAGGGTTCAAAATAGATCAAAATAAATTTTGGGCACAACATAGTAATTTTGTAGACATAATATCAGACAATAAATTATTTAACACAGAAAATGAGCATATGTCTGAGAATATAAAATATGTTTCATAAATAATAACTAAAATATTATGCAAACAAAATTGGGTAAATTACACTTTGGTACTCTATTCTTTGGACCAATTTCACTTTGGTACCCCGTTCTTTCAAAAGTGACACTTTGGTACCATGTTCTTTACACAGTTAACATTTTGGTACCTTGTTCTTTCGAAAGTGATATCTTGGTACCCCGTTCTTTGCATCATTAACACTTTGGTACCATGTTCTATGGATCGATTTCACTTTGGTACCCGGTTCTTTCACGATTTGTTACCCAATTCTATCCTGGTTAGGGTACCAAAGTGTTAACGGTGCAAAGAACATGGTACCAAAATGTCACTTTTGAAAGAAAAAGCTATCAAAATGTTAAATATCAAAGAACAGGGTAACAATGTGTCACTTTTGACAGAACAAGGTACCAAAGTGTAATTTACCCAACAAAATTTCAACACAAAATTCAAAGTTTAAGTGCCCCAAAATTAATAATTATTATTATCGAAATTATGGAAATATTATTTAGGGTGCTCCAAAATTTTTTGAAAAAGTCCCAATATATAGATAGAAAATTAAATTTTGAGCATATGGTCCAAAATGAGGATCAAAACAAACCCAAGAAGATTCTTCACGCGCCCCCATGAGCTAGGGCCGTGAGTGGGCGAGGATGAATGTCTTCATCTTCAACCTCCATCCAAAAATTTTGTTCATGGGAGCTTGAATTTGAGTTCCATGTGTTGGGAAATCACAGAGGGAGCGCAGCGGAAGAAATTTAAAATTTTGGACTAAAACGTAATTAAAACTAAAAGCCAACTCTGTGATTCCTTCCAGGATCCACTAACTATGTTTATACCAGTTTTAGGAAAGATGTTTACCTAGTTTTGATCGNGGGCACAATCTCCATCACCATGTGTTTCTCTATTGGATTTCAATCTTTTCGCATCATAGAGTCATTTCCATGTATCAAATCAAAGTTTTATGGTATAGGTTATCCGAAACAAAAAACCCTATTTTTCAAACCCTGGACATTTTTGAATCTGGACATGGGGAGCTATTTTTCAAAACTTTTTTGAGGAAAAATGTTCTAAGGATGCCGAAACTGAAAACTCATATGCTCATTTGTCACAACAAACTCAAACAAAGTCGAATTGTGGTTCGAAGATTTCTGAAAAAAAATGATACTCAAAGTCTTTTCGAGTTTCATCATAAACAAGCACCAATTTAAGGGACAAGAATCATGATATGAACCCAAAAGTTGCCTTTATGGTATTTTTGCTATTTTCAACAGCATTTTAATGTGATTTCCAGCAATTAATACACGTCAAATACTTATCTAATTGCATTTAACAAAATCCCTACACGGCTTACTCAAAATAGTCATGCAAAAGTTCATATTTGAAGCATCAAAATCAGAAAACCTTAGTTTTTATAATTTATTATTTTTTTAGCACATGAAACAGTAATTTTTCAGTATCATAAACACATTAATCATCAAGGATTGAACTATTCATCAATCAGAACCTCAAAACATAAGCTCCAATAATGTTTGATAAATTTAGATTAGTGAGAAAAATCTAAATCGTATCTGAAATTGGGTTGGAATCCATAAAATTTTTTTGTTAAGTTGATCAATCCTCCAGAGAAGAAAAAGATGCTAGAGAAAGAGCAGGGTAGTGTCAACCTACTGAGACAACTAGTTTTAGGCAGACTCCCTTCGCCATCATTCTTACATATTATTAAGGAAAAAAGTGTATTTATTAAAATATAAATTAATATAAAAATGGTGGTATGTACCGGTGATACTATACTATCAATAGAATAAGAGACTGATAGTTTAAGTTAGCATTGCAAGTTGGACTCTTTTCCTGAATTGATTGTTAGTCAGACTAACCTATAACAACATGACTCTATTACACCCATAATGAAATATAACCGGATCCAATAATTAAGCAGTGCTTCAACATAAATTGGTAACTTAATAGACATACTATATATATATATGCATTTAATTATTCCATGACCAACATGTTCTAGTAGCATGTTTCTTTTTCAATGTGTTTGGAACAGCACAACCACACACCTTCCAACTTCACTGCTTACACTTCCCAAATCTCACTTCTTGACTTTTTTTTTGTTTAACCATGAATTTCTCCCACTTACTCTTCTAATGGTCTAAGTAAAGATTAATCTCAGTTGAGTCAAAGGCGAATAGTTAAAGTCTTTCCAACAATATTAATTTGAAGCTCGAATCTAGGTTCCTAAACCTAGGGATACAACAATATTTGTTAGTATTTCACAATCCTACTTTCAATTATATAGATACATATATATCATATTTAATAATAATAAATTAATAAAAAGAGAAAAATTATAAAATGTATTATAGCACTTTTATTTCTTAAAAAAATTAATTTATGTGTTCTTCAGATTATAGTTTTGAAGTTATGAATACTCCTAGCGAAAACACAAGTAGGTATAAAGTCCTTATCCACAAGTAGCAACGACAAGTGAGGAGTTGAGGAAATGATGATAGGAGAAACGCAAGCAAATGATTCATTATTTCACTCATTGCAACTCTGAAGAATTCAAGAAATTAGATTTATTACCTAGACTTGCCAAAGTAGTTGCTCATGATCTCCCAAAAGTCAAATCTCAATCATTTCATAGGAAATTTAATGATTAATGTTTTTAAAATATCGAGTTAATTCTTGTGGTTTGGGTTCCTTAGATGTACGTCCTAGTTAGGAAGCTAGTGGTCCAAACCATTTAAGTGATTGAATTATTACACTGATTTAGATGAAATTTTATGTAATTTACTACTCCGTCTGGTTCTATATATCTGATGTTTACAGTAAATGTACACAGATTAAGAAAATGATTAGTTTATCTAGAATGAAGAGAAAAATAAGATAAAAGGACTAAACTATTCCTATTAAATTACTTGGGAAATGTTTATTCATTTATGACTCTACTATATATAATAGGGATAGAATGGTAAAAAAATAACTAATGTTTTCTTGAATTTGTAAAACATCAGATATTTTGGAACAAAAAAAATTCCCCAAAACATCAGATATATAGAACCGGAGAAAGTAATATATAAAATATTAAGGAAGTGTTTGGTATATATATATATATTTTTTTTCGGGAATTAGATTTTTGAGACTACAATTTTTAAGAATAAGATTCTTCTGAATATAAAAATATTTGTTTGGATAAGTTAAAATATTTATGGGATTATTTTACAATATTTCAATGAAGGTTACAATTTGTATTTTGTTTCATTTTGATAATCTCAAGAAAGTTTAATACTTCATCCAGTTTTGAATATCTGTTTTTTAAGGTTAATACACAAATAATAAAGAAATCATTAATTCACCTAAATTGAGAGAAATATGAGATAAAAAGACTAAATTACCTTTATTAAATTACTCATAGTTACTCCCACCGATTTAACTTTTACTAACTATTTAATATTGATAGAATTGTAAAATGCGTCATTAATGTTCTCTAGGTTTTGTAACATCAGATATTTTGGAAAAAAAAATTACTTTCTAACAAAGCAGATATTCAAAACTGGAAGTAGTTTTTCAAATATATCGTTAAATTTTTATTTTTAAATAACAACTTATCAAACGTAGCAATTTTCTAAAATAATTCTTGAAAATATTTAAAAAAAATGGTGTTTTGTTTCTACATCATAAAAAATAGTTATATCATAATTAGAATTTCTAAATAAAATTAATAATTTCATTAAAAAATACAATTATAAAACATAAAGTCCCAAGCCAAAAAAAAAACATAAAGTCCGTAATTCTTAAAATAATAAAATAGACTTTGAAAATTCACTATTCAAAATATAATTAAGATAATTCTCAAAGTAATACGAACTAACTATATGTTTGATAAGGGTAATTAGTCATTTTAGTAAGACTAAAATAATCTCATCTCATGGGATTAGAGTAATCTCACCCCCTATGGTGAATACAATTTTCTTAGGAATATTTTTTTTGGTCTGCGTACTAAACGTAGGATTAATCTACTCTGAACCTCATAATTTCAATACTAATTTTTTAATACGTTTATCAAACGCCTCTTAAATATATAAAAGAATCCGTAAGTTAGCCTACAAATCAATATTGTCTATAAATTTAATCGCTCATATAATTTAAATATATACTTTATTATCTTATTTATTTTCTGCGAATCCTAATTNCACACGCTTCGTCGTGTGTCAGTGAAATCGCAATCAACACTGCGATTTCTGAAATCGCAGTGCTGATTGCGATTTCTGACACATGCCGAAGCGTGTGTCAGTGACCGTGACCACACGGTTACGGGACCGTGCCCCGTGACCGTGTGGTCACTTCAGCACAGAGGAGGCATTAATGCCTCCTCTATATGTAAGGTGGGCAGCGAGAGAGAGAGAGACCATTTGAGAAATTTGGGAGAGAGCGAGAGTGAAGCGCAGAGAGAGAGAGAACATTTGAGACTCAAGCAGTGAGAGAGAGACCATTTCAGAGCCGAGGAAGAGAGATTTCGGAGAGTTTGAGAGTGAAAGTTAGAGATAGTTTGAGAGTGAGATCAATTTAGTCCCAAAGAAGAGAAGAAGTAGACAAGTGAAGGAAGAAGAAGTAGACCAGTTATTGGCCATACAGATGGAGATTGGAGACATTTGGTCGGCCGACTTTTGGGTCACACACCCCACCAAAACATGTTTAAAGGACAGCGGTTGAAAATGACCTGGTTATTTGAGAATTTTAATGCACAGCGATTTCAAGAAAATCCCACAAAGGAGCAGGTGCTGCAGTTTGCACGAGCGTATATACTATGCATGATCGGCGACTGGTTGATACCTGACTAGTCAGGTAATTTAGTGCACTGCATGTACCTTCGTTTCCTGGAGAACCTCGAGTTGTGCGGGGGATACAGTTGGGGTTCACCTGTATTATCAAACTTGTATAGCGATATGTGTGATGCCACAAAACCCGAGGCCAAGGGGATGGGCGGTTGCATCCTTCTTATGCAACTATGGACTTGGGATCGATTCCCGTCACTAGCCCCACATCTCAGAAACCAACCACCCGCCCGAGATCTGTATGTGGAGTGGGGCTTTCCACGACCGCCTTTGGGACACCGGTATGTGTGTTTCCGTGTATATTCATGTTATCCCTTCCATTGACATTATAATTTTTACTATATTATACTAATGGTTTTCATTTATGTGTAGGTGGGCTGCAAGGCTTAACCATTTCGAGCGTCTACTTTCGAGACTGATTTGACATTGTTTACTGACGGTTCTAATTGGATAGATAAAGTACTATTTGAGAACAATATGTAACTATAAAAATTTGTCACATTTGAAATTGGAATGAGAGAAATATGATTCTATTTGTCACATTCGTATGTATTTGTCATTAATGAGATTTTGCACCCACCTAACCAATCACATATTGATGATAATGATAATGATATATTGATGATGAGATTAGTCCACGTTCACGTTGTCTCCTCCAAGTTTTTCCTCAATATGTGGAATGAACCATGAAAGGTCGACGTCTGCATGTACTTTAATGCGCATATATATATTTGGAGATCTAGTAGCATGAACAATCATAATTCTTATCTTTCATTCCCTAAATGAGTTTAATTAGGAACAAAATAGAATACAAATATATATAAATAGGCTTAAATATGAAGAGTATGGTCATGGAGAAACCAATGGGGATGGGGGAAAGAATCAAAGGGGCATGGTCTAAAGAAGAAGATGACCTTCTAAGAGACTGCATTCAACGTTATGGTGAAGGAAAATGGTACCTTGTCCCTCAGAGAGCAGGTACTAATAACGTGTATATATATATAGAAATGTGTGAATATTATATTCTTCATTTTTTTTGGAGTAAATTATATTTTAGTATCCTGTGGTTTAAAATGTGACACTTTGGTACCCTGAAAGTCTCCACCATTATCCTTTTGGTACCCTGAACAATTTTTTCGTTAGTTTTGGACGAAATTTGGCACATGACCTGCACATAGGCTCACTAGTTAAAACTCAAATTTATCCAACATTTTGTCACAACAATAAAGATCAAACGCATGTTTTTCGAAACCTAACTCTGAATTATCTCAAAACTTTCTTAGTATCCGACACCAAAATCATTTAAAACTTTCAAAAAGCATGCATTTGATCGTTGTTATGGAAAAATGTTGGACAAAATTGAGTTTCAGTGAACCAACATGTAGATGTAGCTCACGTGCCAAATTCCGCCCAAAATTAACGAAAAAATTGTTCAAGTATTAAAAAGGTAACCATGGAGACATATGGGTACCAAAACGTCAAGTTTTAAATCACAGGGTACCAAAGTGTAATTTATCCCTTTTTTTTTCAAATAATTAATTTCGGCTTACAGCTTGTTGCATTTGGTAGGCATAAATAGATGCCGGAAAAGCTGTCGGTTAAGGTGGGTGAATTATCTCAGACCAAATATCAAGCGAGGAAACTTCAATGAGGATGAAATTGATATGATAATGAGGTTCCATAGACTCTTGGGAAACAGGTATAACTAATTTACGAATCTAATTTTATATACAAATAGATAGATATATGCATAAATTCATAAAAAAGTTTAAGTTAGTAACTTTTACTTATGTAAGAATAATTATAGATAAGTTTCTTATAAACTGAAGGCCAAAGTGTACTTTTGGTCCCTTATCTTTTATGATAGGTTGCAAACCAGTCCTTCAATTTATTAATTATTATCTTTTTTATGAAATATTAGTCCTAAAAGTTTCTAAAAAAATATACCTTTTTGTCTCAATGACTGAATGTGGCCATAACCCATATTTATCTCGTTTCAAGTTTGAATGTGATAAACTAGAGTGAGCTCTAAAAAATGGGTTGTTTCTTTCACAGTCAAACAAGCAAAATTGGCTATATCTTTCTTATTTCAAGTTCGAATTCGACAAGTTAGTCTTGATTATAATCAAAACATGATTATAATTTCACACAAATAATCAACAATCATCCAAACACCACTACAAAAATAATCAAATTTGATTATAATCAAAACATGATTATAATCAAAACAAATTTTAAAAAAAACGGAAACGAACTGACCCTTAACCTCTCAATTTTAACAATCTTAGTTGATAAGATTAATGACTAAAACTCCATCTCAGTCCCATATATTCATTTTTTTCTCAATTTAATCTTGCAAAATTTGTTTAGGTATCAATGTTAGTCCCTTTATTTATGCTTCAACAAACTTGATTATGTAACAATGTTAATTAGTTGAAGATTGATGTAACATCATTAGTTGATAATATTACTTGCCTCATAAACATATTTTTATAATTAAAGATAGTCATTATAAGTCATAATTGATTTACATCTTTTACAAATTTATTTTATTAATATGCATGAAATAATTCACTTTAGTGTTACTTAAAATATTACATCACTACATTACAAAATTATATATTTTAACAACAATATTCCCCAAATTTTGTTAAATATTTGATAAAAGGACTTACATTAAAAATAAACAAATTTGTACAAAAAGTAAATTGAGGAAATACTAATACGACCAAAGTAAGGTTTCAATCTAAAATTAATTAAGAAAACACCTCCGTCAATTCGAGTCTAAATTTGTGTTGACTTATTGTTAATTTGTGATATGTGCAAATATGTATGTAGATGGTCACTGATTGCTGCAAGGTTTCCTGGAAGAACATCAAATGATGTGAAGAATTTATACAACACGTACATACGAAAGAGGAAAATTCATAATAATTCCTGTCAATCTCATCATCCTAACAATATTGATGAACACAAACATGAAGAGGGAGCCATGAAAGCTAATCACCACCAAGTGATAAAGCCACAACCGCTAAGTTTCCCTAGAAATTCATCGTGCTTCATAAGAGGAAAATTATCTATGCATGAGAATAGAATAAATCACGATAAAAAAAATAACAATGATAATAATATGACTCATCATCTTCATCATATTGAGGATCCTCATCAGAGAAATATTGAAAGTGAAAAGGGCAATGAGGTGGGATGTGTAATAGTGTCACAAGAAGAAGGGTCAGAAAAATCTCGAGATTGGTGGGAAAGTTTGCTAGAAGATGTGGAGAAAGGAGAAGAAAGTAATAGACTATGGTGTTTGGGTGGTGAGAAAGATGAGGGTTTGAATTTTCTCGATGACTTTTGGGATGAACAACTTATTAATTACTTGGCCTAGCTAGCTAGCTACCCATAATGTGACGATTGATGAATACAGTATCATATTCAATGCAATCCCATACATGCGTACAGTCATATCGTATGTGATCAATTCATATGTTCAATATTATAATAACTAGTATGGTACCCGTGCATTCGCACGGGTGTTTTCCTGTAAATCTATATAATTGGGAATCCTCAGAATGTAACTTGTAATAGATTGACAATTTCTACAAAATCAACAGTAGCTACAATTGCACAATAACACTGTGAAGGAGTTTTATAGTAGTCTCATTCTATTAATTATAAAAATTGTGAATTTTGTCAAACTAACTCAAGGGAATACAGGTTACATATATATATAACATTACAGTTACAGGTTACATTACTGATGGCAATTTATTTGCAGCTATATTAACTCTAACATAAGTATAGTAGTTTCGCATATGTTACAGATCAAAAAAGACTGCTTCTACCAAAATATTATACTAAGGCAAGTCTTTTGAAATGGCAAGAAGGAAAATGGCAAGTCTTTTGAAATGCCTAATACAATGCAAGAACACATTCTTGTTGTCTATGCCTAATAAAATCCCACTTTAGCACATATTTATGGTCATATAAAATGGTAATAGGCAGTGCCTAAGTGACCCTGCAGAAATTTATACAGAATTTAATATAATTGTACATACCATTACAGTCCCTAAAAAGAAACAGTTAAACAATTATATTCCACTATTTCTCTTTTCTTTTTAATCCACTTGCTGATTAAGATTCAATATATAATTGACCAAAATTCCATAAACTGAAACAGTACAGAATATATCCAACCCAAACAATGAAAATGACAAAATAAACACAATCAGCATTCTGATATAATTTCATTGCCTTCTTACTCTCTCTTGGTCCTGCATCACATTGCTACACACAGAAAAATTGAGCTATATGTGAAATACTGAAATTTAACTGAAGTTAAGAGCAGAATTTGTTAACAGCAATGGTGTGGCATTAAAGCATTCTACATATATGTTGTATATATATATTTATATATATTTACCGAACTTAAGAGCAGAATTTGTCTTGCTTGTGTCAATCCCACTTTAAGGCTTTAGCAGTTTAGCAGTAACATTTGCCTAAAGCCATTTGGAATATATGTATTTTGGGAAAAAGTGAGAACACTTAGGGCCTGTTTGGGAGCAAAAATTCCAATCCAATCTCAATCCAATCTCAACTTATGAGATGAGATGAGATGATGTTGAAATTAGGATGAGATGAGATTATGTAGTGGTGTTTGGATGGTTTGAGATAAAATGATGTATAATAGGGTGTGAAATTATATAAAAGGGTATGTAATGATTGTGGTTAGGTGAAATAAGTTGTTAGATTTATTTATTTTGTATAGGGGTAGAAATGGTATGAAATAATGATGTTGAGATTGAGATTGAGATGAGATATAGGTGTTTGGGTGGGGTTTGACTGGGGTTTGACTGGGATGATATTTGGATGAGATGCTCTTGGAAAGCGTGATTTCTCAATCCTATAGGATGATGGATTTTGGTCCATCCTATTGGATGAGATTATGGGGCAAAATGAAAATAACATTAAAATTCTTTTGAGAATGCAATTTGGTCCATAAATTTGTATCCGGCCAATTAATCAATCCCTAACATGTGTGAGTGATAATTCAAAGCTCGTAGAGAATCCCAGCCATGAATAATGGGGCACATTTATGAATTTGAATATAAAGAAAATAATAAGTAATATTTTGGGGACTAGAATGCAAATAACATGAAAAGTATTGTAAACATAAAATTTGGTCCATAACATTGTATCGGTCCAAAGAATCGGTCCCTAATATCTGTACTCGGGGCTCGAACAAAGCTTGTACCGTCAACAATCGGGTATATTTTTTATTTGCAAGGTGCAAAAAATAACAAACAATATCGTGGGACCAGAATGCAAGTAATATGGAAATGATTGTAAATGTACAATTTGGTCCATAACTTTGTAATTTCCCAACAAAACAACATTGCAATTTTTTTGCTACCCATGATTCGAACCAGAAAAATAACAAACACATGGAAACTTGTGTATTTTCCCAACAAAAAAATAACCGTTATTTCTCCATTATCCATAGCGCATAATCATCGGATGAATTTGGACACGAATTTAGAACAACAAATAGTTTGAGGACCAAAATCAAACTATTTTCATAGTTTGAGAAAAAAACTAAACATAAAATAGTTTTACTAGCCAAGGAAATTGAGCTCATAGTTTGAGGACTAAAATGCCTATAAAAGTGAAGATAAGTAATTTTTTTCTCTTTTTTAAAAAAATACAGTAAATAGAATAGAAGATTGTAACTTAAAAAATAATTTAGGGATTCAATTGTATTTTTACTCAAAAGAAATAGAGAAATGTTGGGACTAAAAAAAACAACATTACAAATAGACAAAAACATCTTTGTTTAATTAAATTAATATAAATTATATATATATAATATATATATAATATATATATATATATATATATATGAGGGAGAGAGAGGGAGTGGGTAGGTGGGTGTGTGAGAGATAGAGAGAAAAGGAGAGAGAGAAGTTTGTGTGTGTTTGTGAGTGAGTGAGAGAGAGAAAAAAAAAATTAATAAGAAATGATGGAGAGAGAGAAAATTATAAGTGTAATAAATGAGGGTATGTAAAATTACTATTTTGTCTAATTATCTTTTTTATATTTGTATTAGAGTGTAGGTAAATATAGGTATATAAATAGGGGTAGATTAGTAAATGTATGATAAATGGGATGATGATTTGGATGAGATGAGGATTAGGATGAGATTGAGATGAGATTATGTGCCACACAAACACCCAAACTGGACTGTTCATCTAATTTTAGGTTGAGATTAGGATTGAAATGGGATGAGATTGAAATGTCTTGTTGCCAAACAGGCCCTTAGATTTGGGAATTCATGTCTTCCTTCAAGAAATCTCCGTTTTCAGAAAAATGCTAACCAAACAGATTTGGTAAAATGTGTTCACTCTCAAGCAATCCTCACTTCTCATCTCTTCTCTATCTCTATGTCAGTACAAAGAATTACAACAGAGTACAGAATTACAACATATTTTCTTTATCTTTGTGTTTATATAGCAGTCTCAGCAACTATTACAGAATTACAACAGATAACACTAAATTGGTTGGATGATTTATGCAGGTTTCTTAATAACTAAAACTGTAGCCAATTCTAATATATTGATGGAAATAATTTAAGATTTATGATAATAGCACAATGGAATAAAATAATATCAGTGTCATATGGGAAGTTAAAATTTACAAAAAAAAGCTAGAAAGGCTACTATTTGTTTCAAATTGCATTAATGCACAATTTAATTCAGCTCCAGAGTATGTTTGAATGGAAAGAAATATATAAAGAGGGTAGGGAAAAGAAAATTAAAGTATAAACTGTTTTAACTTTATAATTACAACATTAACTAATGAAAGTTTATATAAAACAGAACACCTACTTGAATTGCACTGAAAAATTGAACTAAAACCTATTTCCATGAAGAGTGTTGAAGCAAGAAAAGCCTCTTGCTATTAGTTTAAACTTTAATTGAGATTCATTTAACAATTTTTTTTTTTAACTCAATCTAAAGTTCAGAAAAGTGCTTGTGCTTGCAATTTTCCTTCAAATGCTTCTCTAAATGGTAACTAAAATTCAATAAAATGCCAAAATATCATATTTGACCAATATAATCCACAGCTACAACTAATCAGTCCACTTTAGTCCTTTTGTTAAATATAGTAAAGAAAATTTAATAAAATCCACAATAGTAGCTAAAATTTAATAAAATGAACAACTTTTCGCTTGGAAAGTGGCAACATGACAGATTACCGATTAAGAAAAGTCACACACAGCAGTTTAAGAAAAGAATACCTATGACAAATTACAAATTATAAGATTTAGTCCTTAACAAATACAATTACAATCAATTTAGGCCTTTTATTAAATATAGTAACGAAAAAGTTTCAGTTTCAACTAATTGAACATTACAATGTTAAGTATCCAGCCCTTTAAATGTGTTCAACAAATTAATATACATGCACAATATTAAGTGATGCTACAAAGCCACTATACTCTGCAAACAGATTAAGCTACATACCTCTCAAATTGGTGCAAGTCTTCTTCTGATTTACCATATCAGCAAGTTAAGCACCTTAAACACTAAAATGAAGAAACTAATTAATAATAGATAAACTCCACTCTTAGAAGAAAGTGCTTAATGGTTGAATGCTTCATTTCTTTTAATATTAGATCAACTCCACTCTTAGAAGAAAGTGCTTAATTTCTTTCAATATGGATTGTTCAGTTAAATGATATGTAAAATAGAAGTAAATTGCAGTACCAAAATAGAAGCAGAGATAAAGGGACCTTCCTCAGCTAAGACCAAAACGAAAATTCAGGGGAGTTGCAGTTAATTTCAACAAAGACATGAACAATCAAGTCTTTCATTCAAAGCAATTCCAATTAACTGATATGACTCTGTCAATAAAAGAAATACTTATATGACTCGGTCAATTCTTTTAAAAAAGAAAAGTTATACCTTTATATATAGTGAAAGCTTAAGTTTTTCCATTACAGATTTCCTTTCATGCATATCAGCCACTGTTTTCACTTCTCCAAATGTTTCTCCAGATATCTAAAATGCAAACAACGTTTGTTCAATTGTTCAGTAGTAAAGCTTTTATTAATTAATATTAGGAAAATTGATTCCACCTAAAAAGAAGCAGAAAATTGAGCATAGCAATGAAGGGTCAAAATTAGAAAGGTACCTCATGAGGCAACAGAGCTTTAGGAATCACTCTAGCAGGCAAGGAAGATCAGGAAAAAAAAATCAAGTCATTGATCAATTTAATCTGCTATTCAAGCATTTCACCAAACACATGGTAGGCTATAATTCATTCATGAATTGGGTAATTTGCCAAGGAGATAGAAGGAAAATTAGAAATTATTGTACCCAAATCTTTTTATTATTAAATCAAATTAAGAAAAGAAAATAATTTGCAGGCTGCTAAAAGAAAAAGTCTCTACAACACGTACCTACATTCATTCATCAGTTATATTTAACAATCAATGTATGCTAATTGCACATTCACAATTGGATTTACAACATCATATTGAAAAGATGGACAAATTTTTTTATAAAACCAACTACAAAGAAAGATGTCAGCAACAACACACGGTGTTGTTGTATTCCTACGAATTTCATTTCAAACAGTCATGACAGATTCAAGACATATATGAATTCGTCCTGTTTCTTAAAACTCAATCGTACCACCAAAGTTTCAAGTGCTCCTTTCTCAAGAGACGATGCAATATGCAGATTTGCCAGAAAAAGAATTCAGAGTCTAACAAAGGATATTATATTGATCAGAAGCATTAGCCTTACTCATATTCATGATTTGCTTTGACATGCTCTGTTAGTGCTTCCAAAAGGGATTGCCTAGTCTTGATTATAAGAAGTTCCTCAGAATCAGTTTGGATCTGTCAATTTGCATCATAAAGCTAAATAAGATTGTCAAGCTACAGCATACTTTCAATTATGTTCAGATTTTTTTGTTTTGCTTTTTATTACTTGTCAAGTAAAACGTTAGTGACCACAAGAAAATACTGGTAGTGCTAGGATGGACAAATTACTGAATAAGGGTTTTTATAACATATCAAACATTCTGAAGTCAGCATGAAAAATGAAGCTCATACCTCTCCCTTCCATTCATACAGAGACTCCACACCTGCATCAGACACAATGCAGGGGTGAAAATGAGAAATTTAATCTTGACTTACTAAGAAAAATTCTAAGTTTCCAATTCATCCTATTTTTTAATATAAGTTAGGATTTGAGTTTCTTTTTCTATCAATTTTACATTATATATCGTTAGCCATATAGATTTTGTCGTCAATATTTGGCTATAGTAGGAGTAAAGGATAAAATTGACGAAAATGTGAAAGATCGGGGATGAAATTGACAGTTGATGTAAAGTTTGGGGACAAAATTGACAACAAAAAAAAGACTGAGGATGAAATTGAAAGCTCGTGTAAAGTTTGGGGACGAAGTTGAAAGAAAAAAAGTTTGGGGACGAAAATGAGAGTTAATGTAAAGTTTGGGGACAAAATCAGAAAGTACAAAATTGAAAACAAAAAAAGATTGAGGAAAAAATTGACAGTTGATGTAAATTTTGGGGACAAAATTGACAAAAAAAAAGTTTGGGGACAAAATTGAGAGTTAATGTAAAATTTGGGGACAATATCAGAAAATACAAAATTGACAACAAAAAAAGATTGAGGATGAAATTGACAGCTTGTGAAAAGTTTGGGGACGTAGTTGTAAGAAAAAAAAGTTTGGGGACGAAAATGAGAAATTTAATCTTGACTTACTAAGAAAAATTCTAAGTTTCCAATTCATCCTATTTTTTAATATAAGTTAGGATTTGAGTTTCTTTTTCTATCAATTTTACATTATATATCGTTAGCCATATAGATTTTGTCGTCAATATTTGGCTATAGTAGGAGTAAAGGATAAAATTGATGAAAATGTGAAAAATCGGGGATGAAATTGACAGTTATGTAAAGTTTGGGGACAAAATTGACAACAAAAAAAAGACTGAGGATGAAATTGACAGCTTGTGTAAAGTTTGGGGACGAAGTTGAAAGAAAAAAAAGTTTGGGGACGAAAATGAGAGTTAATGTAAAGTTTGGGGACAAAATCAGAAAGTACAAAATTGAAAACAAAAAAAGATTGAGGATAAAATTGACAGTTGATGTAAATTTTGGGGACAAAATTGACAAAAAAAAAGTTTGGGGAAAAAATTGAGAGTTAATGTAAAATTTGGGGACAATATCAGAAAATACAAAATTGACAACAAAAAAAGATTGAGGATGAAATTGACAGCTTGTGAAAAGTTTGGGGACGTAGTTGAAAGAAAAAAAAGTTTGGGGACGAAATTGAGAGTTAATGTAAAGTTTGGGGACAAAATCAGAAAGTACAAAAATTGACAACATAAAAAGATTGAGGATGAAATTGACAGTTGATGTAAATTTTGAGGACAAAATTGACAAAAAAAAAAAGATTGAGGATGGAGGGACACGTGTCAATTTGTCAATGCAATGAAGAAAAAAAAATTGGCTACTTTCAACCGGCTGGTGACACGTGTCAAGCCAAACCATTGTTTTATTAGGAAGTATAGATAGATAGATAGATATAGATATATATATATGCTTTTGGTATATTGTAATTTCAGATGTGATGATATGTGATAGAATATATATATATATATATATGATATATCAGAAATATAATATTATAATATGTATATGTTTAGTATTTTGAATTGAATAATCTTCAAAATGCTAGGAAAGTTTGGTTTTGAAGATGTGGAGAGAAAAGAAAGTGATAGATTATGGTGTTTGGGTGGAAAGAAAGATGAGGGCTCCTATTTTCTCGATGACTTTTGTCTTTTGAGATGAACAACTTATTAATTACTTGCCCTAGCTACCCATAATAATGTGACGTCTAAAATATTACATTCAATGCAATCCTAATATCGTATGCAATCGTGATTATTATTTCGGCCTTGGATTCTCTGTACTGCACTGCAGTACTGTAGAGGGCACTTTTGAGTTGAAAGTCATGACAAATACTAGATATCAAATATAGTACGTGTTGTGAAAAAAAAAATCAGATATCGAGTGACTAAAAATAGTGTCTCAACTATCCTATATTCGTCTAATACATTGTTATTATTATGTGTTTCATTTTATATTATATATATATTTTTTACTATATTTGGGAACCCAAATTAGTGATGATCATGAATAGGGTATGGGTAGGGTACTATGATACCCGAACCAGGATCCGAATGTGATTGGGTATCTAAATCAATCCATATAGCCATACCTGCTGAGTAGTCTAATTCCCATACTCGAATCGGGACTCGAAAAAACTTTTAAATAAATGATTTTTTTGTTAATATAAAACTTATATTCATTCAAATTTTTACATTTATAGCTACTAAAAATAAAAAAATAAATCATAAATATGAATTCATTAATAAAATATTTCAATATTTACAAAATGAATTAATATTTTTTCAATAAAAAGTGTTAAAGAAATATGTTTTTTATATTTAAAAATACATTTATTATTATTAATAGTCCAGGTGGGGTCCCATATTATATATATAAATATATAATATATAAAACCTATATTATATATATATATTTATAAATTATATTAAAATTTTTAATTATATAAACTATATCTAAAATATTATTATTTTCAGAAAATTCTAAAATTAAATTAAAGTGAATAAAAATAAAAATTGATAAAATTTATTCATGTTTAAAAATTATCTCAAATATTTTTATTTTCATAAAATTTCAAAATTAAACTAAAATTAGGCAAAAGTGATAATTTTGTCCTAATATTTTACACCAACTGTCAATTTCGTCCCCAATGTTTCACATTTGTGTCAATTTTATCCTTTAACTAACTTCTTTTAATAAATTAACGACAGATTGTATCCTGCTTTTTAATCTGAGTTAGGATTTGAGTTTATTTTTCTATCAATTTTACATTGTATATTCTTAGCCACATAGATTATGTCGATAATATTTGATTAAAGTAACAGCAAAGGATAAAAATTGCCTAAAATGTGAAATATTGGGGGACAAAATTGACAACAAAAAAAGGTTGGGGATGAAATTGACAATTAATGTAAAGTTTAAGGACGAAATTAGTACTTTTACCTTAAAATTATTGATAAAGTTATTTCCGAAGGAAGAGATTTTCAATGGAAAGTGGATTGAGATATCTATATATTTATATAATCTACTAAAGTAAGGGAGTATTTGGTACACTGTGATCTTAGATGTTATAGTTTCTTAGATGTCATGGTACGTGATACTATAGTATAAGATATATACCTGGTAATTATAATACAACGTTTGGTATGACAATAGTAGAAATCAGGTATGTAAGATGCATTTGTTGGCTATTCTCTATTGAATAACATCAATCTTCTTTAAATTTACATGTTTACCCTATCAACATCTTAAAAACATATGTTGATATTTTCAAAATAAATATGTAAATAATTATTGAAAAAATATATATTCAATCAAAATACATTATTTGGTCCTTGAATTGATTTTATACTTTTTGGTTCCTAAATTTATACCTAATTAATACTTTTTGTCCTTAAATTTGACCCAAAGACCAAATTATTAACAATTGCAATAATTCAAGGCATGAGTCATATATTTTGATTATTCATAAAAAAATTAGTTGACTCGTGTAAATTTAGGGATCAAATAATAAGTTTTATAGAAAAAGCAACAAAAAATGATAAAATTGGAGCTTTAATTAGAAAATGTCATTGCATGGTAAATTTTATTACTTTTAATTAAAAAAAATATGATTTTGCCTAAATTTTATTACTCACTCCTCAACAAATTGTAAAGTAGTGCGACAATAAAGAATTTTAGTGGAAGTAACTTCAATCTAAAATTTATCAAGTGAATTCAAATTCTATATCATGTGATTAATTTTCTCTAACATGGTAAAATATTTTTTTAAAAAATTAATAAATATAAACTTAAAACAAAGACTAAGAGGAAAATCCTTCAAATTCCATTTTTCTAATATTTTTTATTTCATAAAATAGTTTAGACTTTAAAGATTATTAACTTTAAACATCCAAGGTGTTATATAATATACTAAATTAAGAGTGTCTTTGGTATTTTGGATATTTGGCGTTTGGTAACACTATGATATCGTCATACGTTGACAACTAAGATAACACCTTATCATCAGATAGCAATGAAAAGGGTGTGATATGATAACAACATAAAAACTATGTCATTTCAGATCATAGGGTCTGCAATGACATTTTCTAATTAAAGCTCCAATTTTACCAGTTTTTGTTGATTTTTTTTTTTATAAAACTTAT
>QANZ01013826.1:3524-60483 GCA_003254925.1 Chamaecrista fasciculata
GTTTTCTCGGGTTTAATCTTTATTACTTGATTGATCCTCTTTATCCTGAGAATTCACTTAGTTTCTCGATGTTCTTGATAGGTTTTAATGAAGTCCAAAGTGCTGAATTACTTCGAGGAAGGCTCAAGGATGTTTGGAGACGAGTCAGGGACCAAACTGAAAACGAACTCAAGTTGCTGGAAAAACCGCCGCCGAAACAGCCGCCATGCATAGCCGCGGCAGGTTTCTCTGGAAAACCCGCCGCCGGAACCGCCGCCATGCACAGCCGCGACGGGTTCGCGATAACTTATAATTATGCTGGCCCAAGCCCGATTTTGATGATTCTGACCTAGATTTCTTTGGAATGAGCCGAAATTTACATATATGAGAGGTTTTTAGGTCATTTAAAGAGAGAGGAACCTAGAGACACACTGGACACCATCTCCTTCATCCCCTCTCTTCTCCCACCTTCATCCATGGCTATTTTGAAGGCTAGGAGGCTTGTTGAAGCCGAATCTCTCTCCATGAGCAGTTAGATTCCACACCAATAAGAGGATTGGAGGAGGCCCGAGCTTGGTTCTACACTTAGGGAGTTTTACTTTACTCTTTTCATCGTTTTATATTAGGGTTTGAGTTTTTCTTGGTTAGAGAACTTGTAATTCTGATATTGATTATGAATTTGAGATTGGATTTTGGATTCTGATATGTATTGATTATTCTTGTCTTGATTATGATCCGTTCGGATACGTTGTAATTGGTTTGACTAATAATTGCGATAAGTTTCTCTTTGATAACTTAGTCTGAGTTATAGAGTTGCCTGAATTCTTGATTTTATCTCGCCATTAGCTTCATTGAAGTGATTATCTTGGTTATGTTTATAATTGAGTTAATTGCTATGTTTAACGGTAGTGGACAACTTTAGTAAATGGTTTGTGAAGTAATTACTCCGATCTTTATAAGCTAGGAAGGCCGAATTCAACTCCTCTGTTGGGTGTTTCCATCAATAAGTGTCTTATCTATCTTTATTGCTTTTGTTTATCTTTTGCTTATTAATCAAAAACCCCAAAAATATTATTGCTTTATTTAAATATTGTTTTAGGTCTTAGACAAACAATCAAAGAACAAATTTTCTTTGCTTTTACCCGATTGGTGATAACTTGGTATCGTTTACAATTAAACCTTGCACAAAAGTTCCTCGAGAGATCGACTCGGATTGCACCACTATAGTGCATTAATTCCGGTATTTTTGGCCACCTAACGACGGGTGCGGTCAGCTCACCATTTTCTTGGGCCTTGATGAGCAAGCCTGACAGAACATTAATGCAAAGGATAAAGAGATATGGAGATATAGGATCTCCTTGTCTTAGGCCAGCTTCAGGGATGAATGGTGGAGAGAGGTTTCCATTAATGTTAGTTCGAAAAGAGGTTGTGGAAACACATTGGGAGAGAATTTGGATCCAATGGGGGGGGGGAATTCATTTCCTTAAGAACTTCCTTGAGGAAAGTCCAGGAGATCTTGTCATATGCTTTGAAAAGATCTATTTTGAGGCTGGCCCAATAACTTTTCCCTTTCTTGCATCTTCTTACATATCTGAGAACTTCATGCGCCACCAGAATATTGTCACTGATGAGCCTTCCTTTTGCAAAGGCATTTTGATACGGAGTGATGACATCAGGCAAAATCATCTGTAGTCTATTTGCAAGAGTCTTCGAGATGACTTTGTAAATGACATTGCACAGACTTATAGGTCTGAAATCTTTGAAACTTTCCTGCATATCTCCCTTTGGAATAAGGGTAATAATGGTTTGATTTAGTTCTTTGAGCAGGTAACCTCTGTTGAGAAAGGAAGCTACCATATTAATCAGATCGGTGCCCACCTGAGGCCAGAAATGCTGATAAAAGATGGCAGGCATACCATCAAGGCCAGGGGCTTTATGACCATCAAGTTGAAACAATGCTATTTCAATCTCTAAGGTGGTGAAAGGTTTGTTAAGGGCTTCCACATGCTGAGAAGTCAGTTGGGGCAGACCTTCTTGTTGAATAAGAGTGGTACAGTCTTCTAAGGAGCAATTAGAGTTGGAGCTAAACAAGTCTTTGAAAAAATGTGTAGCTGAATTCATGATATCAACCTGGGAATGTTGCCAGTTACCATTATTGTCTTTAACAGCAATAATTCTTGCCTTACTCCTCCTCTGTTTGACCACTGTATGAAAGTATCGGGTGTTCCTTCCACCATGGACTAACCACATTTGCTTTGCTCTCTGAGCCCAAAAGATTTGCTCACAGTGTAAGAGAAATTCCAGTTTGCCCCGAAGTCTTTGTCCATTGTTCAAACTGATAGGGGTTGGGTTAGTGGTCACTTCATTCTAGATATCAGCAAGAGTAGCTTCAGTGTCTTTGATCTGTGTCTTAAAGTTGCCAAAAATGTGTTTGTTCCACCAAGCAAGTTTTCTTGAAGTTTTCTTAACCTTGTCCATGAAATTAAAAGCAACATAACCACTATTGGCAGATTGATTATTCCAGATCTCCTGAATAATCCGATGACAATCCTCATGTTGTAACCACATTGCCTCAAAGTGGAACCTTCTATGGGTCTTACCATCAACTCCATCAGTGTGAAGCATTATTGGGGCATGATCCGAGCAGGCAATGGGCATAACTTCAACCCATGAGCTTTCAAACAGGTCCATCTAGTGGGAATTGCACCAGTTTCTATCCAACTTTTCCAGGATTCGTTGATTGTGTTGTCTATTGTTACTCCAGGTGAAGGAACCTCCCTTGGAGACAAGTTCAATAAGATTTCTAGAATTGAACACCTCCATTGATCTTACATTACCCTGAATCTTGGAACTTCCAGCCCACTTATCATTCAAAGACATTACTTGGTTAAAGTCACCAATCAACACCCATGGATTAATTGAATCATCGATTGACTCTATAAAATCCCAAAGTTTATATCTTTAATGTCTTTTAGGAGGACCATAAATGTTGGAGAGCATAATACTCTTACAAAAAGGAGACTATAAATACCCATGAATCCAATATTTGCATTCAGAAGTTACATGAAAAACAAAGGGGTTCTTCCAAAAGAGTGCTAATCCCCCACTCTTGCCATTGGCATCTACATTAACAACGAAATCAAAACCTAAAACAGAACAAAAAAACTAAAGCTTATCTAGGGAGCATTTTGTTTCTTGAAGACAAAGGATGTCAGGGTTCACTTTTTGGCAAATGTTTTTCAGTCTATTCCTTATCGAGGCTTTGCCAATACCTCGACAATTCCAGCTTAAAATCTTCATGATTCCTTCGGTGGTTGTTGTGGAACAACCACCCTAAATCCAAGGTGAAAAGCATTGAGTAAGGCTGAATGAGCTTCTGTTTCTTGGTCGGTTACTGATATTTCTTCATTTTCTGTTTCTTCAGCAGTCATGAGTTTTTTTGGTGCGATTCCAACAACTTCAGAGTCTGTGATTTCTGTAATGACAACACCTCGCCTCTTTCTTGGAGGGAGAGTGGCTTCAAATTGCCACAGTTTTGGCTTCTTTTCAGCCTTCTGTGTTTGTTCTTCATCAAAATTCTCCTTAATGTCCCATCTTTGTTTCCTAGAGACTTCCACAGAGAAGGTAGGCCCAATAAAAGGATACCTTCCTAAGAGAGTAACAATGCCTCTAATTTCATTGAGGCACTCTCTTCCAAAGTCAAAATGGGCAAAGTTCATGGCAATCATGTTCCAAACTTTTTTCAGTAAAGCTTGAGTTTGTGCAGTAAAAGGTGCAGGGTTAGGATTTTTGTGAGGAATTATTTCCCATGCATTAGGAAGCATGATCTGGCTCTTATGTGAGAAAGGTTGGTGAGAAGGGGGTAATGGAGTAATGGTCCCAGTCGTCATTTCATCTTCCTCTTGTCTAGTACCACTTTGACCAGATGCACTTCCAGCTTCATAAAGGTAGATTGGGAGCTCTTCCGCATCTTTGTAAAACATATTCTCCATCATAGTGCACGAGTGTTGCCAAAAGAAATAGTCTTCTTCCAACGACAATTTGTTGTCTTCGCCAAACAGTGGATATGAGAAAGGATCCCAAACAATAGAACCACTTCCCAATCCTAACTCATCCTCTCCAAAACTCATCCAGCTTAACGATGGAGGAGATGGGTTAGTATTAGATTCAAATTCAAGGAAGTGTGTTGTTTCTTGATGTGGGAGAGGGAAAATGAAGTAAGGAGCAGTGGTGTAAGACTTAGCCACTTCTGGGAGTGTCTTAGGATCTGCCTCCATATCTTCGATATCTTCTTCACTTAAGTGATCCTGTGGTCAATGGAGGTAGATGGGACCTCCCAGTCTTGGGTAGCTTCATCAGGTCCATTTGCCAAAATGTCTGGGACAACCTGATCTTCAGTGATGATGTGCTGAGCTTCTAATGACTCAGGGGATGGGGGTTCCAAGTGAAAACCTTGCTCCTCAGGAATGAGAAGATTGGCATCCTCTTCCATAATTTCATCATCATCATCTTCGATAAAAGGTTCAAGCGGGAACAAGGGGTGTGGTCCATTTGGGTGCTGGGGTGCCTCAACATTGTCATGATTAGCATACACCCCTTGTTCATTGAAGAAACCAAACGGGTCATACTCATAGTCCAGAATCGGTTGACGAAGAGGACGAAGACCAATCCCATTAGCTTGGTTGGTTCGAGTAATGTGAGTAGTCCTTCTATTAGTATGATTTAGGAATGCACATGCCTCATTTACAAAGTGAAAACGAGACACCATGTATCTTGTCTCCAACCCAACAAATTGATTGATGACTTGCATTTGGTCGTATAAGGCAGCTGCTCTACGAGGATCTGATGTTTCACAGATAGGAGAGGTATGTCCAATGCACCCACACCCATTACAAAGCCTGTAGATTCTTTCATACTTGCATTGGACCCACAAGAGTTGATTGGAATCAGAATTTAAAACAAAACCCATAAGCAGGGGTTGTCTGACAGGAATCCTAACTCTGATTCTCATAAACCTTAAGTTCCTAGGTATAGTGGGGGCCCAGTCCACATCCAGAACCTCACCAAAAATATTTCCAAGTGCCCTTGCAATGTCCGGTACATGAAATTCCAATGGTAGGCCCCATAGTTGGACCCAAACAGGGAACTCAACCACTTTGTAGTCATCAAGGACGATGTTTGGCTCCCATGGTGCGCAATACATAAGACCTCCTTGAATGGACCACGGTCCTTCAGATTGAATGAAGGCTCTGTCTTCATCATTAGAAAAATGGATGACAAAGTTTTGTTTACTACCTCCAATAACTCGAGCTTGTCCTCGAAGGCTCCAGAAGGCAGAGATAATTGATTGTAGACGTCGTGTTGTGAACTCCCTAGTATCAACGAAAGAGCATATGAGGCATTTTGCCCAATATCGTCGGTATTCTGTTGTTCTTTCAGCATTAACACGGAACAGGGGCCCCCTCGCAATGCGCCGACGAGGAGGGGAAAGAGGGCGATCAGCCATTTCTTGGTCAAGCAGTTCATCCAATTCAGCGTCCGGGTTAGAGTCGCTCGAGTCTGTCCAGTTTATCTCACGGGGATTTTCCATCTTATCAGGTGGTTTTGGAGGGTGATAAGCAGAGTAGGATTTCTAGTTTGGAGATGGAGAGTTTTTCTCTTTTCTATGTGACAAAAATATAAACATAGAGATAAAGTAGTAATTTTTATTTCTCTTTTCTATCTTTTTCCTCCTCCGTCTTTCCTCTCTCTCATTCTCTCTTATCGTTCGTTCCAATAGAGCAAAAAAAAAGCCAGACAATTAAGGGGCAATGACTTTAGTTAGAGGTGTATATGGATTAGGTCTTACTCAGATTGAAAGTTGACTATGTTATAGTCAAGTCAGGCCAACCAAACCCATTTTTTAAAATAGAAAATATTTTTATTTGAACTATTTTATTTATCTTATGTATTTTTAACTTATATTGATAAAAAAAATTAATTATACATCATGTTTATATTAATAAAATCATTGAACTTGATTTATTTGTTATAAAATGTCAATTGTCATGCTACAAAGTACAAACTACTTCAACAACTTTTAAAAAATTACTCAAAAATACTACGAACTCTCAAAATAATTTCAAAAAAAATATTTAAAAAAAAAAGAGGATCAAATATGCCCTTAATTTAAAAATTCAACGTATATCTCAATAAAATAAAACCGAAAAATTCACTGTCAGAAATCAGTAAATAAGTTGTATATATTTGTAAGATCTATGGTCTTTCCTCTCATCATAAATTAATGATCGTGAGTTTTACTCAACTGGTTGGACCAAAATAATAACCAAGCCTAGACAAATCAATGACTTCTCTGTAATATTTATATAAAAAATCATAAAACATAAGAAGAAGTCAACACAATTTCTCAAAACGCATAATAGAATCATAGAAACAGAAGTAGAATATAGAATCTCATCGCATATATATATATGCCGTGTTTGGTAACAGGTACACATTAGTCTTGAATATATATAGTCGAGAATAAATTAATACATAGCCGGAATTAATAGGATAATAGGATGACAGAAGAGAGAGAGCATAGTTAATTAATTAATTAGGGGAATTAATTAATAACTCATCATCATCAGAATCAAAATCCAATTCATAATTTATTCATCTTATCTGGAAATGTTTGTTTGTAAGAGGCTGCAAAGTGATCTGAATTCTTCTCCCTTTATCTATGTTATTATTATTATTATTATTATCTTCAACCTGGTCAGACGACGTCGTTCTGCTTGAGTTTGAGCCTTCTCCTTGTTGTGACTGATGATGATGATGATCATAAACTAAAGAACCCTTCCTTCGTCTCTCGTTGTGTCCAGCCAATCGCCTCCTGCAACTCCTTTTCGTCTCATCGAATTCACCTACCTCGTGGAATCTGTATATATATACATTAAATAATATGTTTGAATTCAAAGTGTCTGTCAATGTTGATGTAATTAATGTTAATGTAAACTCTAATTCAACATAGGTAAAATAATATTTTGGCTTAAGTGCACTTTTGGTCCCAAAACTATGACAAAGGTTTCATTTTGGTCTCATAACTTTTTTCGTTGCAATTTTGGTCCCATAACTATGACAAAGGTTTCATTTTGGTCCCATAACTTTTTTTGTTGCAATTTTGGTCCCATAACTATGACAAAGGTTCCACCGTTAGTCCCTTGGTGAATTCCATCCATATTTAGCCGTTAAGTATGACATGGCATAGTGATTAGGATCATGATGTGGCAAAATAAGATGAAATGGACTGAAAATAGGATTTATATGCAACATATTAAAACTTATCTATACCCAACCACAATATATACAAAGAGTGGTACTTCCTCTTCCTCGTCAGCCCAACGGGACTTCCTCTTCCTCGTTCCGCTTCCCGATTCGCCGTCGCCGCCGCTTTGGTCGTTTGACTGTGGCTGACGATCCCATCGACTTCGTCGGCGCCTTCTGCTTGAAGTCTCTTCTTCCCCACCAGATTGGTCGTTGTCAGTACCACTCTTTATATATTTTGTGGTTGGGTATAGATAAGTTTTAATATGTTGCATATAGATCCTATTTCAGTCCATTCATCTTATTTTGCCACATCATGATCCTAGTTACTATGTCACGTCATACTTAATGGCTAAATATGGATGGAATTCACCAAGGGACTAACGGTGGAACCTTTTGAGAAGTTATGGGACCAAAATGAAACATTTGTCATATATAGTTATGGGACCAAAATTGCAACAAAAAAAGTTATGGGACCAAAATGAAACCTTTGTCATAGTTATGGGACCAAAATTGCACTTAAGCCTAATATTTTTGAACGTTTGTTGAAAGACTTGAGCAAATTTATCCAACATAGTCAAAAAAGAAAAAAAGACAAACTTAAGCAATTAATGTAGTTCGGCTTAACTATAACAAAGAATTTTAACTATGTTGAATTAGAATTTACAATGTTGATGGATAAATCACCCTTAAAATCTTCCTTCTCATCTAACTACTAATGTATTTTTTTTTTTTTGGTACAGAACTATTAATGTATTTATTTATAAGTATCTCTAATTTAGCCTTATAATGATTATTTAACCTACACCCATTAAGATAAAAAGTTTAAATACTTAATTTCTTATCTTACTAATAATACTTAATACTAATAATAGTAATTAACTAATACAAGTCACCTAAAAGACTGTGTAATAAAACATTCAAAATGAGTGTACTTGTCAAGTTGTGTATAATAATCATTTGATTACTTTCAAATTAATGTACAAACTTATATTAGTTATCAAGTACGCACGTTATGCATTTTTTGAAGAACTAGTGAATATTCAGACCCTATTTACAAGTTGGTTCAATGAAAATTAACAAACACGAGTATAAAATTTCTGTGCAAGATGCATATATAGTTTATATATGTACAATATCACAAGTTGACAAATGAGAGTATTAACAAGGGAACAATGAAGTAATCTTTCAATTATAACCTCTTAACTCTCAATAAGGGTCATCAACAAACAATGTCAAATTGGGCTGCAAAAGTGGGCCACTTATTTCATAGTCAAACGAGCAAAGTTGATCATATTTTTCTCGTTTCAAGTCAAAATGTAACTAATTTAAAGCAATTGATTACTCTTGAAGAGTAAGTTTTTTAATCAATTAGAACCATTAGTAAATGAGATTAAATTCCATTAAAGTAGGTTTGAGACCAACTTTCCATAATTTTTCACATTTTGGTCCAAACCCCCACTTTCATGCTAAATTTGATCTTGTTTGTCAATGGTTTCCACTTAGGTAGAAAACTGACTTGTCAAGAGTAACACGTAGCTCTAAACTCGCCATATTTAATTTAGACTTGAAGTGAAAGAGATATGACTAACTTTGTTCATTTAACCATAAAACGAGTGCCCCACTTTCGAAACTTAATTTGACCTTATTTGTTGATGGTCCGAATTAGAAAAAAGAGACAATTCATTAAAAGCAAAAGGTAGTTGCGGATTCGTCATATTCGAACTTGAAATGAGAAATATATAATCACATTCAGTTGTTAAGACCAAAGAGTAAGGACCTATATGATTTTATTCTCTGAAAATAGTTTTTTGTTTTTAAAAAGAAAAAAAAATTGTTTGATAATCTATTTTTTTATATTTGATTTTTAAAACAAAAAAAAAAACCAAAACTTGTTTTTAAAACATAAAAATCGAGAACTACTAAAACTTGTTTTGAACTCAGTTATTATAAAATAAGCAATGGCATATTATCTATAATATTTTACAACTATTTCCTTTATTCAAATTTAGGATTAAATTGCATTCATGTTTCATATTTTGGATTGATGTGAAATTTCCACCTTTTCCATATTTTTTCAAAATTACGTTTTGACCCCAATTTTTTTTAATTTTCATTTTAGTCCTCAAGTACCATGATCCAAGGATATTTTTGTAAATTTTAAAAATATTTGGGGGAATTCTGTAATTTTTACAAAAATTTGTAAAGTTCTTTCCACGGGACTCACAGTTTTGTAGGACTAAACCGCATTTCATTTTCAGATTTAAGACTAATCTGTAATTTTACCCTTTTTCCAATATTTTTGGAAATCACATTTTGACCCCAAACTACACTTTGGTACCTTGCGGTACGTATTCTCCATTAACACTTTGGTACCCTTTTGAGCTATTTTGTAATTTTAACCATAAAAAATTTTGTAAAAATTACATATTGATCCCAATTTTTTTAAAAGTTTTCATTTTAGTTCCTAGATAATATGTATCCAGGGACCTATTTGTAATTTTCTAAAAATATTGAGGGTCAATATGTAATTTTTGCAAAATTTGTTATAGTTAAAATTACAAAATAACTCTAAAGGGTACCAAAGTGTTAATGGAGAATACCACATGATACCAAAGTGTCATTTTTTAAACCACAGGGCACCAAAGTGAAATATGACCAAACCGCAGGGTACCAAAGTGTAATTTACCCTATTTTTTATTTTAGTCCTCAATTATTATGGTCCAGAGACGTTTTATAAATTTTGAAACTATTTGGGATCATTCTGTGATTTTCGCAAAAATTTGTGAAGTTTATCTTTTCCACTAATAAAATTAGTTTACCAAATAGATTTTTTTATTTTTGTTTTTGAAAATATATTTTTGAAAATAGGTTTAAGAACAATTTTGAAAAGATGTTTCTAAAGATGGAAATCAAATAGGCCCTAGGATTTCTGTAAAACTTGTAAGATCAACATAGCAACAAATTACAAATAATAAAGGATTGAATTGCAATCTACCCCAAACATAAGGAACTAAAAGTATATTTTGGCCTTTATATATATAGTCTACTTGCAAATGTCTTCTTGAACCATAAAATTTGATAAATGGTACCTTAAATCTTCACAATCTTTTAAATTTTAATATATTTAAAATCATATTTTTGGACTTTGTATTGAAGGACAAAGTTTTTTAAAATAATTAAATATGTACACATGAAAATATAATATGAAGAGTAATATGAAATTAGAGTTTAATAGAAGATCATGAAAGTTCAATGAATTATTTACTAAATTTTATAATTCAATAGAGTATTTATAAGTAAAAAAAAACTCCATAACTTTTAAATATATAATTTACAATTTTAAAAATTAAATTATCAAATTATATATTTTTTTAAGGATCAAATTATATATATATGATATAAGAGGCTTGTCCACCCACCAATTTGAATTCTCTATAGTGCATTATAGGTGTAATGATGATAGGGAGATAAAGTGGATCACATTGACACTTTCTTTCTCTATCTTATTTCTTTCTCTCTCAGCACTACACCTCTAAAGTACTATAGATGATTCAAATTGGTCCACCCACACATCATTCACAATCTTCTCTGATGGTATGCTAGATTGGTGGAACTCACATTTCCAAATTTCACGAGTCTACTCTCTCACAATCTTGAGATATTGTCTCTTTCTTCGACTCTATTTTGAATCCCTACTTATATATTCCTCCAAAGACTCTAAGTCAAGGTTAGTTTCTCATTTTAACACTCTCACATTAATTTTTTTTACTCCTCATTTACTTCCTTATTTGAATTTTGGAGTAGTTTCATATTATCACTTTTATGAATCTTTTTTTAGGTGATTAGATTTTAGGATAAATTACACTTTGGTACCCTGTTTTATGGATCAATTTTACTTTGGTACCCTGTTTTTTTAAAAGTGACACTTTGATATCCTGTTCTTTTAAAAATGACATTTCGGTACTTTATTCTTTGCACTGTTAACACTTTGATATCATGTTTTATGGATCGATTTCACTTTGGTACCTTGTTCTTTCACGATTTGTTACCTTGCTCTATCTTTGTTAAGGTACCAAAGTGTTAACGATGCAAAGAACATGATACCAAAATGTCATTTAAAAAAAAAGGATATCAAAATGTTAACGGTGCAAAAAACACGATTTTATGGCGTTTGGTTTGTTAATATATATACTTTATTGTAGGTAGAACTATCAAAATGATCCAACTTGACCCAAGCCTGCTATTTTATGGGCTGGGTAGGGATGACCTGTTTTTAAAATAGGCTAAGGTTTTCTTAGCCCAACACGACTTTTTATGGGTTCAAGACCAGCTCGATTGGCTTGTTATAGATTCTTTTTTATTTTTTAATGAAAATATATTAAATACAATTTGATATATTATATAAAATATAAATATTTAAAATTATACTACATAATGTAATAAAAGAATGAGTGAAATGATAAATAAATATTATTTTTTTATCATATTACTATATATTTCATTTAATTTTTTAATTTTTAATCCTTCAACATGTTTATATAGTGTTCTTTCAATGATAAATTATTTTTATAGTAATAATTGTTCTTATTAATTAAAAAAAATTAATAAAATGAGCTACTCCCCCACCATTCTTAAAAATAACTTAATTTTGCTAGTGTGACTCATATATTGTTATGCAGGAGGACGAACCCATTTTAACAGCTCTAATTCTAGAACTCTTTTGTCTCCAAATTTATACAAATTATCAATTTCATTTTTTTTTTAATAAATTTCATCATTAATATTTCACATTTTGACTAAAGTAAGAGTAAAAATAAAATTAGCCAAAATGTAAAATATAAAAGATGAAATTAACCAAAATGAAATGAGAATAAAATTGACCTTTAGTATAAAATTTAAAGACAAAAAGATACTCAAGACAAAGAAACCGAAATTAAAGCAAAAGTGGAAGTTCCCCAAACCTGCTACATTGCTGACAAAAACGCTGTCGTATGCCACTGACGATCACCACCTGAGCCTTGGCATGGTGTTCACAAACTCTGTGCCTCCTGTGGTACGCTTTGGCATCGCTCAACTCCGCCGTGCACTTCTCCGCCTGGCAACACCGCATGCCGCCGCCGCCGCCGGAGACTCTCTTCCCGCCGCCAGGAGCCACCGTCATCATCATCCCGTTCTTCTTCTTGTCGTTGTCGTTGTCGAAATTCACCGCCGTCTCGCTCTCCGACTCCGCCTTCGGCTTCATCATCGCTTCCATTATTACTAAATTGTGATCTGATTTTGGCTGTGTTGTGAGAACGAAGCTAAGAGGAAGAAATTGCTTGACTAATTTATGTGATGGAGAGAAAATGAAAGGAAGAGAGGAATTAATTAAGAGTAGTAGTATTGAGGAAATTAGTAAGCGAGCGAACAAAGAGGACCACAATATTACTGACTGTCACTTTCTGCTTTGTTTTTGTGTTGTACGTCGACGGGTGAAGAAGGGAGTGATCAAAGAACAATGCAGCATTTACTTATTACTTGCTCGTTCACGCCGCACACCCACCAACACGGACTTCTATATATTTGAATAGCTGGACTTTCTATTTTCCTCTAATTTTTTATCCACCACAAAAAGTCAAAATTTCATTTTTGCAATCCTAAAATGTGATTCGGTTTTATTATTGTTGTTTTGACTTTAACTAATATAATAAAATAAAGGGTAAATTACACTTTGGTACTATGTGGTTTGAAACCAGACACTTTGGTACCCTTGGGAGCTACTTTGTAATTTTAACTATAACAAATTTTTCAAAAATTACATATTGACCCTAAAAATTTTTCAGAAAATTACAAATAGGTCCCTGAATACATATTATCTAGGGACTAAAATGAAAACTTTAAAATTTTTTTGGGGTTAATATGTAATTTTTTCAAAATGTTATTGTTAAAATTACAAAATAGTTACAAGCTTATTTTGACGAGCACTTTATGACCATTAACAAATAAGGTCAAATTAAGTTCAGAAAGTGGATAACTTGTTTCACGGTCAAACAAGTAAAATTAGTTGTTATATCTCTCTCATTTCAAGTCTAAATATGACGAAGTCGAAACTATGTGTTAACTCTTTAAGAGTTATTTATCTACCTAGTAAAGATCGGTAACAAAAAATGTCAAATAGCATCTTGAAAGTAAGTTTGGGACTAATTTTAAATATCATGGAAAGATGTACGACCAATTTAAAAGAAATAAAAGATAAATGATCAATTTGAAAACTATGCCATACATAATAATATAAAGGACTAGTTTGAGACTTTGGCTGAAAATCAAATGCTATACTAGTATGTTGCACTTGTATGGGTATGAGTAGTTGCACAAATACGAATACGAGATATTATTTTCTTAATTTATATATTATTATATATTGATGAAACAATTAATTATAAATGAATTTGATGATGTTTATGTAAATAAAAATATTTAATATTGTTTTAATTATGTACTTTTTGATATGAAGGTAATAAAAAATTATAATACATATATTTTATATAGTTTATACAATAAAAATAATATTTAAAAATAGTTTATACAATAAAAATAATATTTAAAAATATATATATAATCCAAAAAATTTGAAAAAAATATTTATCTCGTGCTGGGCAGATCCAAAGAGCTTGAACCTAAGATCTAACTCGACCTTGATTTTTAACTCGACTCGATTTAACTTTTTAGTCGGACCATGTGCACATCTACTTTCAATGCTTTCAAACTATAAGGTGAGTCTCATTTGTATTCATAATTTTTTTGTTGTCAATTATGCCCCTAAAATTTCATATTTATCTTAATTGTACCATAAGACCTAACATGATCTAAATAGTCAATCGAAAATGCTGACGTGGCAAATGACCTTCTTTTACTTTATTTTGATGTTAATTATATCCTTACAATTTCACATTCATGTCAATAACACCCCAAAACTTTAATATTTTGTGTTCATTGTACCCCAAAAAATATTGGGTAAATTATACTTTAGTACTTTTTGGTTTGACCTTATTCCACTTTGGTACCATGTGATTTAAAACGTAACACTTTGGTATCCTGAGATATGTACCGTTAACACTTTGGTACCCTGAACAATTTTTCCATTAGATTTAGACGGAATTTCGCATGTGCATCTCCTAGTTTCAATAAACTCGATTTTCTCTAACTTTTGGTCAAAACAAAGATTAAACACAATTTAGATTTCCAAAAATATCTTTAAAATTCAAGAAATTTGAGATGAGTTTTTCAAAATTCAGATTGTGTTTGATCTTTATTTTAGCCAAAAGTTAGAGAAAATTTAGTTTCAGTGAGGCATGTCAGATGCACGTGTGAAATTTCGTCCAAATCTAACGAAAAAATTATTCAGGGTACCAAAGTGTTAACGATATATACCTTATAGTACCAAAGTGTCACGTTTTAAACTACATAGTACGAAAGTATAATGAGGTCAAACTACAAGGTATCAAAATGTAATTTATCTAAAAATATTAAGCATCAATTATATTTTAAAACTTTAACATTTTATGTTAATTGAATTTCAAAAAATATTGATATTAATATTTTTTGTTAATGATAAAAATAACATTAAATTATAAGGTACCATCGAAATAAAAGTGTAAAACTTTAAAAATAATTTATAAATATAATTGAAATTTATCTCATAAAGACATGAAAATACTTTCAAATTTTAATTTTAATAGTTTAACCAATAAATAAATAAATGTTCTTCCTCTTCTCTCTCACTAAGAGGCGAAAATAATCAAAATATTGAGAGAGAGAGAGAGAGAGAGAGAGAGAGAGAGAGAGAGAGAGAGAGAGAGAGAGAGAGAGANGAGAGAGAGAGAGAAGGGATTGGGAGCATAAGCATCCACGTGAAATGGTGGGCCCATCAAGATTTGAAGGAGGACGATTGTGAGTACGTGTGCGGTGGGTTGTTCAGATGGTATCTAAAGGAGGGTTGGAATCACATGCTACGTGTTAACAGTGAGCTCAATGACGTGGCAGAAACTCATTGGTTCTCTGTTTAGATTTTTGCAACGTGGATTTTTCTCGTGTACTAGAAGCCAATGGAGAGTCGTAACGTGTTGTACTATGTTTCGATAGTGCAATGTGTGGAAGAAGGATACGTCGCTGTCGTCTCTAAGATAGTGGTAGGGACAAGGGCATACGTGACCTGGTCTCCACCTGTAAAGCTTGTTTCCAGAATTTGAATTTTCTTTCGCTTTCATGGAAGATGAATCATAATGGCAAAATCGTAGTTTATAAAATAATAACATATTTACTATAAAATAATAAAATACTCAAAGGACATATTTGTAAATTGTATATTAAAATATTTTTATTTATTATCTTTATAATTTTTTCTTTCCATTCATCTTTTCTTATTATTTTTTTTCTTACTCACACCTCTAATATATATATAATTTATATTAATTTACTTAAAAAATAATTTTAGTCCTTCAAATTATACCAACTCGATCACATCTCCAAACACAAGCTCAAACACCCAAATCAACAAATTCTCAAACTAAAATCGCGTACTGATTAGAGTTTGCCAAAACGGCTCAAACATCACAGGACAATGAACATATAAAAAAAGGCTTGCGAGGTGTGGGAAGTATATATATGTACTAGAGGGCTTTGTGTGCCCTAGCAGACACGCAAATATGTATATAAAATTTGAAATAATTTAAGTAAGATATATATAACAATGACTTCGATAAATCAACTTATATAAATACATTTTTTGCCGCATAACTTTGACAAAGGTCTCATTTTGACAAAGGTCTCATTTTGGTCCCATAACTTTTTTTGTTGCAATTTTGGTCGCATAACTTCTGAAAACGTCCCACCGTTGGTCCCAAACTGATTTTTTTTATCCATTTTTTGCCGTTAAAGATGATTTGACATACTGAGTTGAATAATGACGTGACAAATATGGATGAAGTGGATTTAACAGCAGATAGTGGATGGAAATCAGCTTGGGATCAACGGTGAGACGTTTTCAAAAGTTATGGGACCAAAATTGCAACAAAAAAAGTTATGAGACCAAATTGAGACCTTTGCCAAAGTGATGAGACCAAAATTGCAACAAAAAAAGTTACCGGACCAAATTGAGACCTTTGCCAAAGTTATAGGATCAAAAGTACACTTTAGCCAACTTATAATTTTATTTTTGTTTTGCAAGTTTCAATATCTGTTTAATAAAGATGATTAATTTTCTAGATTATTCTGAGAAGAATCAAGGACTTGAATGAAAAAAAAATCTTGATAGAATAGGTGAAATCTTGATAAAAATTGTGGAATTTGTTAATTTTTATAGAGAAATATACCACATGGATCTTTTCATGTAACAGAATAAACCTCAAGTTCAATTTTAACATTTTTTAATCACAAGAACCCGATCTCTAATTTACTCCAAATCAAATGGACATTACTTACATTTACCCTAATTAAAAACCTTTCAATCTTTCATTCTCTTCATAAATATCTAAGCAAAAATGAGATTTTAAGTTTAAAGTAGTGAGTAGTACTTTTTTTTTGGCCGAAAGTGAGTAATACCTGTTCTTGATACTTCTTAAGAAATAAAATTGATAGATAAAAGATGCTTTATATTGATAAAAAATAAAATAAAATAAATCACGTGAAATGAATGATATAAACTAATAAATATTTTCATTTTTAATGAAACTATATCATTTTTTATTAAAGTTCTTAAACATGCTCATATAATTCCTTATAATTTATTCTTCAGAAATCTGAGTTAATTTTCTTATTATCAAGTTATTTAATTATAATATAATAAATGAATGAATTTCATATATAAAAGGTTATGTTAATATTATATTTATAGTGTGAAAAAAGTAACATAAATTTGATAATCTTGTGAATAAATTTTTTTATTTCATTTTAAAACAATGAAAAGAACTACTTTGAAATAAAATTATTTTTTATAACTTATTTTTTATTTATAATTTATATTTTGAAAAGTATAATTTTGAAAAACAAATGACTAAAAGATTCAAAATCTTTGGTGCACAAATATATATAGAAAACAATTTATAATTTAAAAAAAACATATACAAATTAATTAAAAAAACATTAAAAAAAATAATGAACTTTTATTTTTATTTAAAAATTAATGAAATATTTGAATTCTCTGATAATTTTTCACTATTATGTTATTGATTATATTTTTATTAAAAGCTTAGAGATAAAAAAAAACTTTATTTATAAGCTTTCTTCTAAGAATTAGGGATTAAATCCTCAGAAAGAAAAAAAAGCCTTTTGAAGTTAGATGACTTAAAGCTTGAGTATTTTCAGGTAAGGAAATTATTAGGGGTGTACAAGGTACCGGTCGGCCCGGCAACCCAGTGGACTTGACCCGACCTAGTCCGAGGGTGTTCAGGTCGAGTCCAGGTCTAGTGTTTCTAGACCCGGCTCGACCCAGGGTACTCTCAATTTTTTTAAAAAAATATTTTTTTAAACTTTTACTATACATATTTATATTTTATACTACTAAATATTTTTTTAATCTTAAGAAATAAATATTTATTATTAGTTTTATCAATTGTATATTAAAAATATACATAAAATGTATACTTAATCTTAATTAAATCAACATTTTTTAACAATTAAGTCAAATTAAATGTCTTTATTAATAAAAACATCATTATATTGATCCAAAATTAATTGTTTGATCAATATATACAAGTTAAAAAAATATATGAAATGAAAAATGATGTTTTTTTTTAAAAAAAAATTGGCCCGGACGGACCCAACCGTACCCGATGGTCCGACCCCTGGTCTGTCCCAGGCCGACCAAAAACCCGGCCGGCCCGTGTACACCCCTAGGAAATACCATGATATTGTATTATATGAATCGATAATAAATGCAAAATATATACAAACTAACCCTATTTTTGGTTGAATATTCTAATTGGTCCTAAATATATACCTTCAAGTTTATGTTGGTCTTAAATATTGGTCTTAAATGTTGCTAGTTAATTAGTTTTATTTTGGGCCCAAACTACTGAATGTGGTCATATCTCTCTCGTTTTAAGTTCAGTTGTGACGAGTCCAGAGTTACGTGTTGCTTTTAATATTTACTTTCTCTATTTAGTTGAAGCTGTTAATAAACGATCGAGGTCAAATCAAGTCCTTAAAGTGGGTCGCTTGTTTCACGATTAAACCAATGAAGTTAGCCATATGATCTATCTCGTTTCAAGTCCAAATACGTTCAAAACTACAAGTTACTCTATTCATGAGTCATTTGTTTGTCTAGTTGAGGTCAACAGATGGAATCAAATTGGGTTTGAAAGTGAGTTTGTGACCAAAAGATAAAAAAATATAAAAAATTGGACAGAAACCTACTTCCAAGCCAATTTAATTTGTTACAGAGTAACTTGTAATTATGAACTTATCATATTTAAATTTGAAACGAGAGAGATATGACCAACTTCACTTGTTTGACCATTAAAAAATGAGATATATTGAAGTATTTAAAAAAATATATGTATATATGGTATATGCGGTTCGGTTCGGTTTTTAGCGGGGTCAAACCGATGACCGAACCGCCTATTTTTCACTAATTTTTAACTAAATCGAACCGCTCATTTATCGGTTTAGTTCGGTTTTCCTTTCGGTTCGGTTTAGTTTGGTTTGGTTAAATCGGTTTGGTTCGGTTTTGAACACCCCTAGCCATTATAAGCTATATGCTTTTGGATGAAATTTCAGTGTATCAATACTAGGATGGAATTATCAGGGTAATTGATCTCTTGATTTCGGTTGTTTTTGGTTTTGCCTTCTTAGATTAAGTTTTATAACGATCTATTCTTTCTTTTCCCCTTTTGATTTGCTCCCTAATGAAGTTGTAAACTACCGGTGGGGGAAAAATTGGTGTTAGATTGAAGGAATATGATTGGAGGGAGTTAGTATTGGAATGAATTTTATTTAGAGAGATAAGTGGCTTGAAGAATGCTTTTTTTTTTTGGTAGGTAGCTTGAATAATGCTTTTGATTGTTACTTACCCTGTAAAATGTGTGCACACATTTGGTTCCTTTACCTCATGAATTGTGTTTATTGACTTTATTCATTTAAATTAAATATGAAAAAGCACTTCCCTATATTGATTGTATTTATTTAAATTAAATATGAAAAAGCACTCCCTTCATGGGTGGATATGAGTTTTCTGAGAAGTAATATCTGAATCCTATTAATGCAATAGACATTAGACAAGCAAAAATTTGTTTCCCCTCCCCCAGCTGCTATTCTTCCTGCTAGTACAAGAAATGATCTGGCCAGAGTGATGGAGATTGTGTCCTAAGAAAGGTGGTTTCGGTTCAGTTGAGAGGCAGGGAGGCCTTTGCACATTTTTGCATCACATAGAACATGTTGCACTTACTATTCTGGACCACAAGGGAAGTAGCTCCAACCACCAAAACTTATGAACAATTTCCTTAGTATGAAAATGAATTTTTTGTGAGGAGGGATCAGAGACTTTACAGATAGGGGCAGAAAGACATTTTGCCTTTAGGAATTTGGAGATTATTTTATGGTTTAGTTCATTATTTATGTATTTATTTTTGTTTCTGCTTCTTTGTCCAGGCCATGCTGATTCTACTCAATTGTTTCTTCTCATTAGCTAGATTTAATGTATATAAATTTGAGTATTAAACTCGAGTTTGCAAAATTTTTTGTAAGTAATGAGAAAAACTTTTCACATCATAGTCAAAAAATTATTTTTTATAAAATTAACTCTGATTTTAATATGTAACTATGATGGGCTGATTTTGAGCGAGAGAGATAAAAAGAAAGGATAAAACTTACATCAAGTTCCCTACATCCTTGCTATCAAGTTTCACCAATCATAAGTCTTAATTATATTCTCTTTCTTCAATGATTGGTTATGCAAAAAGTAGTGTTTAATATTCTCTCTCTATCATGATTGGTCATGTATAAAATTTTTACCACGTGTCAAATGTTGATTGAAGAACTTAATAGCAAGGATGTAGAGAACTTGATGGAAGTTTTGCCCATAAAAAAATAGACATCCAAACACTCCAGGAAAATATTTTGTTGTTGCTTTGTTTATTGTGTAGAATTCAAAAAACCATAGTAAAGTTTTAAATTTGGTTAGGTTACAAATGGAGTCAGGCTAATGAGAGAGATGAGTTGAGAATGAAAATGAATGTGATGTGAGTGGGTGAAAAATGACAAATCACTGCATGTTTTCTCCTTACTTAGAAGCACCATGCAGTAAATATACACGCACAGTATACGTTGCAGCTTAATTATGTTTGAGCGTATAATATGGTGGAAAAAATTAGGGTAAATTACACTTTGGTACCCTGTGGTTTGACCCTATTTCACTTTGGTACCCTGTGGTTTGAAACTTGACACTTTGGTACCCTGTGGTATTCTCCATTAACACTTTGGTACCCTTTGGAGCTATTTTGTAATTTTAACCATAANATAATCGACCAGGGACAATTTTAGATTAATTATCTCATAATTAATCATGGACGTTATCATAGTAAACATGCAAATGATATGACAACACATTAATTTATCTTCCATAAATTAATAATATGTTCACAACATATTTATCAAATAAAATGATTGGCCCTAGGGCACAATCTCCAACATGCGCAAATATCAAATACGACAGATAAGACATAACAACAGTTATAATTATCACAACAAAAATAATTGGCCTTATGGCCTGCATTAATCACGGCCACAATGGCCACCACATCTGTTCAAAAGGGGCACATACGCCCCATACAAATTCAACAAAATTTAAAAAAGAAAAAGCATGAAAGGGGCACACACGCCCATCAAAATCAAAACGGGGAACACCCCCCGAGAATTACAAGCTCAGGATAGCCTAGTCGTCCAGAATCACCGGCTCGCCATCTCCCGGAGCATGCTCGCCGCTGCCCTCTGCACCACCACTGTCCGGGATTATCATCGTCTGTTCGGCGTCTGGCTCATTGCCCGCAGTACTCTGGACGTCCGCCGGAGGCACGTAACCATCATCCCCCGACCTGAGAGGGGACCGCCCCTCCTGCACCTCCAGCGCATGGATGGTCCAGTCTTCTGGCAGGTCGGGCATTGGTTCCCCAGGCTCATCATCATCCGCGCGCATACGGATTTCCTCCCCGCCTCGTCCATTAGGAAACACCTCAAAGGTGTAGTCGATGCCCGCCTCGTTCAGCCCTGGGTTCAAGAAGTTCAACTGTTTCCGACAGTTCTCGAACCCTCGTGACGTGGCTTGGATGTAGAACCAATACCACTGGCGGCGTTCATCTCGGCGTGCGCGCTCTATTCTCTGGGCCTCCCCCGCCTGGTACGCCTCCAACTCTGCCCTGGCGGCCGCAGCTTCTCCCCGTTGCACACCCGCCTCCCGGACTGCCTCCGCAACCTCCTGGTCCGCCTTCTTCCTCCTCTCCCTCTCCCTCTTCTTCTCCTCTTCCAGCTTCTTCATTTGGGCCCGCCCGGCCTGTGCTTCCTCCAGCGCCTTGTCCCTGGCAGCTTCCAGTGCCTTCAGCTGCTCAGCCCCGCCAGCCGCTCTGGCCTCCTCCCTCAGGCGGGCTACCTCCTTGGCCAAATTGTGCGACAGCGTCTGTGCCGCGTGACTAGCCACGGACGCCATCATGCCGAACGCTGCCGCATAGTCCGTTGGCGGCCGCTTGTAGGCATCAGCCACCAGGGTGTCATGCCACTCGTAGGTGCCATTGGAATAGAGGGATTGGACGGAGGCTATACCAGAAAACCGCCCACTGAATGGTCGCGACGGCAGATAGGGAAACTCAGCCTCCCCGTTCTCATTTACCCGCCGGGCGTCCGGCATTTCCATCCGCGGGTTGCTCGGCCCATCGCCGTCCGGATGGCTCACCTTGATGAACCGATCCAACTCTTCATCATCCCAGTGGATAAACTCCCCGGGATCTGCTGGGCGGACAACGCGCGCCCTCTTTGCCGGCGGCTCCTCCCTCTCGGCCGGACCCTTCCCTCTCCCATCAGGCCTCCTCCCCCGCTCTGACGGGCCCCCCGCCTGCCTCATCCCACCAGGTGCCAAAACTGGTGGCCCGGCTCTCCTTCTCGATGGGCTCGCCGACGCCTGCCCCGCGCCCCCGGAAGCCGTGGGAGCACGAGACGAAGGGCCCGAACCCCTTGGCCTCCCACCTGGCGCAACTGGTGGCGCCCTCATCCCTCCCGGAGCCCTGCCTTGAGCCCTTCCCGGCTCACCGCTCCTCTCCGCCCGGCCAGCCGCGGCCGAGCTCCCGGCGCCCTGGATTTCAGATCTCCTTTGCGCCTCTGTCATTGCTGCAAAACCAATAACAAACTCGTTAGACGCAGCCCAAACGACCAAATCACACATGAAAAAAGGAAAGCAAATGTCAGTCAATATATTACATGTTTGTTCATAATTTTTGTAAAACGAAGTTAGCAGCCTATCTGTCCGCCGCTCCGCTTCGCTCATATGCCCCCTCTTAACAGGGCTCGCCCCCGTGATGGCGTCCGACCACGCCACAGGAAACAACGGGCGATCAACCTCCTCCCTCACCCACCAAGGGCGCTCTACATCATTGTGCACGAGGGGGAAATATCTATCCTTCCAATTTTTCCAGTTGCTTATACTGGCCGGAAACCCCGATAGAGCACCCCCCTTTCTCTGAATGTTCACCCGCCCGTTGTCCCCGGCCTTCACAGCAAACCAATATAAGAATAGTTTAACAGTGAGCTCCACACCCACAGTCCAGGCAGCATACTGCAAAAATTTCAAACTCCTCCAGGCGTTCGCCGCCAGCTGCGTTGGACAGCAGTTGAGGTGATTCAGCACCTCCATCTCAAATTCCGTAAACGGCATGTCGGAATCACATTCCCGCAACAGGATTTCATGTACGATGAACCCCCGCCGATGAGTCCACCACATGGAATTGTTGCCGTCCCACACGCCGACGGCCATACCACTCGCCTCCCGACCGGAACCTGGCCCGAAATACGACTCTTGGGCCGCCTCCAAATCTTCGTCGGTGGCAAATTTGGAAGGCTCTGCTGGCGGCCCCGTGGTCGCCCTGACTTCCGGGTTCCCAAACCCCTCAGCGGCATCCCACGCTACCTCGTCACGAGCCAAGATAAGGCGCTCCCCCTCGGCCGCCGATCCGCTCAGGGGGCCCGTTGGTTCTCCCCTCAGCATTGTTGGCTCATCCTCTTCCCGATCGGAGAGCTCCAGCACTTGCTCCTCCGACACGTTTGATGGGTCCAAGGCCACCAAATCCATACTCCCTCTGTAAGCACTCTGCGCGCCCGCCCTGTCGCTTACCCTCCTCGCTAGCAACCCAGCCGCCCGTCGCACCACTTCGTCTAGCGACCGACGAACCTCCTCCAAATCTACAGAGCTACCGCCCTGTGTAGTCAAACTACTAACTCTACTCAGTTCCTCACCATCTTCTAACTCCCTAATGACCACCATGGTCTCTAATGCTCGCCAGAAATTCAAGATCACAAAGGATTAGGTGGTACCTGGAAACTTCGATGATAGTTGAATAGCTTGAAGCGCTCGCCTTGATGCTCAACTCCCAAACTCTTGGTACCCTGCAAACAAGGAAACACGTGTCATCATGACCGTACTATTGCCCCCGGCTCACTCACAAGAGACGCCCGCCCCACAAACCCAGAAAACCCCAACCATTCCTTCATCGGAGAGTACGAACACGATGAACAACCACCCAGAAAACCCAGAGAAAACCCAGAAACTCAACCCCCTACACCCAGACCCATACCCATTTTNTGTCATCATGACCGTACTATTGTCGCCTGGCTCACTCACAAAAGACGCCCGCCCCACAAACCCAGAAAACCCCAACCATTCCTTCATCGGAAAGTACGAACACGATGAACAACCACCCAGAAAACCCAGAGTAAACCCAGAAACTCAACCCCCTACACCCAGACCCATACCCATTTTTTCACTGCCTCTCACACACGAACCCACACCCTTCCAGGCAGCAACCCATTTCCGCCGTCACCCACGACGGCCTCACCAACTACCAGAAACGAAAAGGCATATCGACTCACAGATACAAACCCTAACCCAGCGAGAAACATGCGAAATCGACAGAAAATGCTTACCAGAAAGCTTATCGCTCGAACCGATTCACTTCCACGGTCACTTCGCTCCGATTTCCGGCGACGGTTCTGCAACTCCGGCGACTGAACTCTTCGGTTTCCTCTCTTCTCTCTCCTCAAATCGCTGAAGTGTGTAAAAGTGCAAAAGACGCATTCTTTGGCCCTTTTATACCCTCCCAAGCGCGGCATACGAGGCGTTTCTGAATTTTCAAAATTCAGCCTCCCGGGTTGTGCCACGTGTCTTTGACATGACAACCCTACCTACCCCTAGTCCGCCCGCCATAATCCTCTGACTTTCTGTTTTCCCAGGGAAGGCCGCCATTCCTACTTTTCCCTCTGCGCGGGGGACAAGTACTCCTGCACATATTGGGCGTTCGCCAATAAACGCGCCTACATAGCCCAAGCATGGGTTCCATCGCACGATCTCCAAAACCTGTCATCCCGCGCGCCTTAAGGAACAATACGACGAACGCGCTCATAGACTTCTTTAAGGAGGGACTTGTGATACATCACTATTTGGGCGTACGCCTAAACGGCCCTCGCACCGGGCCTCTTCTCCCCTCCACACCTTGCGAAGCGCCCCCGAGCCAATCGAGCGCCCTTTGCACATCTAGGGGCGGCCATGATCCATCCCGGGTCTTGGCGCACGCCCCCCCCCAAATAACACGTGGTCATCCACGACTACCTTGCTCCGCAATCCACGCCAAGGGAGATCGTGGGCTACGGACTTGCTCACACCCACGATCTCCAGTTGCCTGGCGCCCACCAGGAGAAGTGACGCAATCACCCACGATTGCCTTGCTCCGCAAATCTCGGTCTCCACCATCTTCGCTGGTGGAGATCGTGTCCGGTTACGTGGTCCGCCCCGCGCGCTGGCCACCTCTCTCCTCCCTGCTCTATAAATAGAGCCCATCTCAGCAGTTAAAGGTTAGCTACTTCTTACACTCTGAAATTCTCTTACCCTCTTATCACTCTCTTACTAACTTGAGCGTCGGAGTACACTTCGCAGGGCCCCCCCTGTGAAGCTCTTGCAGGTTCTTGCTCAACACTTGGCTCTTGCAGCCCATTCCGGTGAACTAGGTAAGTGCTAGCCATTTTCCAGTTTATCATATAGGAATTTCGATTTTGGCCTAGATCATCAAGAAAAATTTTCCAGTCGATCCAATCGACTTATATGTATCTCATACATATAATTTGCACAATTTTTCTGTAGATTGAATTTTTAAGAAAATTGATCGGTGGATTTCTTTGTAAAACCAAAACGCGATTGAAAGCGGTAAACACAAAACATCATACATCACATGTACAAACAAACAGTTTTAAATCCTAGAACTAGCGTGGCTCTGATACCACCGTTGGGAATCCTAGGCGCCTAAGGCAGCAGAAGCAAAAATAAAATAATTAAAAACGCCTAGGTCCTATGATTCCCGAACGGATCCGCTAGTAGAATTTAAAACTTTTGGTTAGTGTTATACCTCAAGAGTTTCAATCTGATGGTTGAACGGGGCGAGTTCCACGGAGTCCACTCCCAGAGTTCTCCCTCTGCCAGTAATCCACACGAATAGTTTCTTTGAACACCGAGGTGCTAGCCTCCAATTCTTTTCTCCAAAAGAATCAGGGACCAATCTACACACCTCTGACTTCAAGAACTCCTTCTTGAACCAGCAATTGAGGTGGCGCTTAGAAGAATCCCCCCGCAAGAACTCCTTCTTCCCTATTCTTCTCTCACAAACCCTAATTATAGAGCAAAATCGAAATTCCCTAACTCTTAGAGAAAGTCGACTTTCTCTCTTGTGTGTGCAAAGGAATATTTTCTCTCTCTAACTCTTAGGAGGAAAACAAAATTAGGGTTGCATAAAATTGCCTGTGTCAGACTTCACATATCTAGGGCAAGTCGACTTGCCTAGTATATATAGACTAAAATTTGGTGATTTAATAATTCCTAAAATAAAGATATTCTGATAATATAATTATTTTAAGACTTGAATTTATAATTATAATATTACCTTAATATTATATTTAAATTCAAATTGCAATCTTGGAGAATCAAATTGAGAGATCAAATCTCCCAATGGGACCCACCAAGATGGCGCCATCTCCCTCTCTAATTTCCTTGGAATTTTATAAATCAAAAACTTCCTTATTTTTGATTCACCAAAGATTCTGAGATGAGATCTTCACCAAATCTTTTGAATTCAAATATTTTGAAATCTCCATCAAATCTTTTGAATTCAAATATATTATTTGAATTAATAAAACAATTTTATTTATCCAAATAATCCCTTAGAGGCGCCACCCTCATATTTTATTTAGGAATTTTATAATTCAATAATTTCCTAACTCTTAGGAACATTATCTGAATTATTTTCCTAATATTTAAATTGTCTATAATTAATCTCATTAATTATATACAATTATTAATATTTAAATTTGTCCCACAAATCTAAATATGTCATCTGTAGATTAATTAAGACAAGACATAATGTCCCAGACATTTCCTCTGTGTCTTAAATCGTGTCACTCGCGTGACCCACGAATTAACCCTAATTCGTGTCCCATTCAAATGGTGTTCAGTTCCTGCTCGTGTGTGACCCAGCAGGCCCCACGTGAAGTTGGCAGTAGGGCATCCCCATGACCTACAAGTTGTGAGCGGACTCTAGCAAGCCATCACAACTACCCAAAATCCGTGAGTTATCGTTTGGTAACCAGAAAACGACTTAACCTCAGTACCTCCGTGTCAGAGATCCGATTGTCCTATGATATCTTGGTCATGGACTAGGCACAGGAAAGTCATCCATAATCCAAACCACAACGTTCTCGATTCCCTGAGTAAGTCTCAATTCTTGAGTGGCCACTCTTTTTCCTGGACAGACTCATCGAGGGCGCCAGTTAGATATCTCTCATCTAATGAGGGACAAAATCCCATTTTGGCCAATCCACATTCCACAGCAATGCAATCAACCAGACCCGTACTTAGCCCTTATAACCACCCTGTTACGGGCAGCGTTAGACTAAGCCAAAACCTGACAACTGCAACGTTGGAATAATGATGACCTCAGGTCTAAGGCATCGCTACAGGCGTACAAGGAGAGGCAAGCTAATGACTAAACCCATGCAGGACTCTCTGGGTCAGTCCAGCAACTCGTAACCACCTTACGTAATTGCACCATGACTCTCGTCCCAGCATCTAGTGCGTGCATCTCATGCACCGAGGTCATGCTGGTCTTAGTTCATTTTTGTTCCCACAAAAATAATCGACCAGGGACAAATTTAGATTAATTATCTCATAATTAATCATGGATGTTATCATAGTAAACATGCTAATAACATGATAACACATTAATTTATCTTCCATAAATTAATAATATGTTCACAACATATTTTACATAAAACGATTGGCCCTAGGGCACAATGTCCAACAATATCTAAAAGTTTTAAATTCAGCTAGCGGATCCATTTGGGAATTCTAGGCCCTTGCGCGTTTTATGTTTAAATTTTTTTAATTATTTTTTTGCTTCCGCTGCGTTTAGGCGCCCCTGAATTCCCCAACACATAATCCATGTATTCTTCATTAAATGGAAGAAAAATGCAAAAACAACACAAATTAAAGCAAATGATAGAGGTACCAAAACTGAAAACGCAGAAAATTTAAAACCCACCGAAACATGCCCCAAACTCTCCGGAAAACGTATGGAAATCGCCGAGAAACTCAAGAACTCATTCAAAAACATCAATTCTCACTGAAATCTCACTCAAATTATCGCCCTCAAATGCTTTAAAAAAGAATTTTCGAAAATCCAAACTTTTGAGGAGGGAGGTGATAGAATAAATGTAAGGGATTTCAGAACTTCTCTCTCGGAATCACCAAATGTAAGGGAATCTTCTACAACCTCCCCCCTCAAAAGTTTGGATTTTCGAAAATTCTTTCTTAAAGCATTTGAGGGCAATTATTTGAGTGAGATTTCAGTGAGAATTAGGGTTTTTGGATGAGTTTTGAGTTTCTCGGCGATTTTCATACGTTTTTCGGTGGGTTTTAAATTTTTTGCGTTTTTAGTTTTGGTACCTATGTCATTTTCTTTTAATTTGTGTTTTTTTTTTTGCATTTCTATTACATTTCATGAAGAATTCATGGATTAGGGACCAAGATGTAAGGTTTGAGAATCTTCAGGGATGTTCTTTCACTTTCATTTTGATAGTCAGGGACTAAAGTGAAAGGGACTTGAAGTTTTCAAGACTAAACTGTAATTTAAAATAGACGGAGGACTAACGGCGGGAGGTTTTCAAAACATATGGGACTAAAACTGAGACAAAAAAAGATATAGGACTGATTTGGGACCTGGAGCAAAGATACAGGACCAAATTCGAGAGAAAAAAAGTTATAGGACTGATTTAGGAACCGGAGCAAAGTTACAGGACCAAATTCGAGACAAAAAAAGTTATAGGACTGATTTGGAAACTTAAGCAAAGTTACAGGACCAAATTCGCACTTTGGCCTAATTTTAATATAAAATGTCACCTTTAACATAAATCTAGAATAAATCTTTGAGTTTTATGGATAGTTGGACTATACTGGCTATGATTGTTATAGATATTAAATTTATACAAAATGATATTTTATGATCACTTTCTTTAAATTTATAGTCAATATTCTCTAACATTTGACCTTTAAGTATATAAAATAAAATAATAATAATAATAATTTAAGAAGGCTGGTTCAACCGGTTAGCCATCGAATTTTAACCGGTTCTTAGACAAGGGTGTTTTGTGTGTGGTCGCACTGTAGGATTCCCAGTTCAGCCGGTTCAATTTTTCAAATATGGCTCATTACAATTAGCTTATTTCATTGTCAAAAGTAGAAATTTGGTTTTGTTTCAATTTTTTATATGCAAATATCAAAGAACTATCATTTATCAAATTTAATTTTAATTTATATCTCTAATTTAATAAATTTTAGTCAACAACACTAATTTCTTTTCCAAACTTTACATCAACTGTTAATTTCGTCCTCAATCTTTTTTTGCAATCAATTTAGTCCCCAATATTTCACATTTTGATCAATTTTATCACTTGTTCTTACTTTAGACAAATATTAACGACAAAGTCTGCGTAGCTAATGACATGTAATATAAAATTGATAGAAAAAAAAACTCAAATCTTAACACATATTGAAAAACATGATGCAGTCAGTCGTTAAATTGTTGAGAGAAGTTAGTCAAACGATAAAATTGACCAAAATATAAAACATTGGGGACAAAATTGACCGTAAAAAAAGGATTAGAGACGAAATTAACAATTGGTGTAAAGTTTGAGGACGAAATTAGTACTTTTGCCAAATTTTTATCACCATTAATATTTCATATGATAAATTTTGAACTTAAAATTAATATAAAACAAATTTCTAATTCAAAATATATTTTATTCGAACACTTTTTAGGGTAAATTTCTATGGTACATGCGGTGAGTTTTTTCAAAAACATAATATATTTTCACATAGAAATTAATCGCACAAATATTTTTAATTATATCATACATACTAGGCTGACTCTCTAATTAATATCTGACATGCAGGAACTTATTGACAATATGAAGTATAATGAACTCGTTAAAGCCAAAGTATTTGATAGTCATACATAATCTGCCATTGAGTGAGTCAAGGCAAGATATTCTGGTGTTTCTCAACGATAATTAGGAGTTATATGTATACTCATTATACATTGTAATGGTGACATTTACAAACTTCAACACTATATATATATATATATATTTCAGACTTAGAAGAACCATTGCATGTATACATTTATAAGGTTATAGTGTATATATTTTATTTCAATGGATAAATAACGTTCACAGCTTTGTAACAATTTATGTCCATGAATTCGTACATTTTATTAAATATTGGATCAATAACATTTTCATGTTGAAATCACAATTTAACGAACCTATATATATATACCTTATTGCTCCGTTACATATTTTGGTAGATGCGAAGTTGATGTTACTCAGCCCAACAATTAAACCTTGTTAGAAGGCAAAAACACATCAAGATATATGTGAACATTAAATAAAATGCTACATAACGTTACGTTCTTGGAATGTAGTTTTGGATTTCATTTTATACGATTAGACAAAGAAACCTTATTGAATAATATACTTATTAATAAATTTAGAACATTAACATATCTAAAGTAGAAGCTAAAAATCAAACTCCAATCGTCTTAATCCTAAATCCAGACTATGGAGCAACCACCTAAAGTAGAAGCTGAAAATCAAACTCCCGTGCATCGCACGGGTCATAAGCTAGTCTCATCAAAATCTAATTATTTCGACCAAAAAAAAATCAAAATCTAACTATTAAGAGAATGATAGCTCAAACTATCCATCTCTCCAAAATGTTATCCTTTATTAAATAATTCTTCCAAAGTTTATACTGAGTAAAATTTTAAGTAAGGAATAATTGTTGAATAAATATTTTAAATATAATTGGTTGAATAAATCTTTCAAAGTCTTTGATGAGGGGAGGAGTAGTGAAACTTAGGTGAGAGATATATAGTAGAGTTTCATAACTTATATAATACACACTACTAGTCTATTAGCCAAAAGGTGTAAAAGGGGTTTTGGATAGTTATATGAGTGAGATAAGATTTATAATTTTTTTTAATATGTTCAAAAGTTGTACTTAGAAGGATTTACTTTGTTTTCGTGCAAAACTTACATCTAGTAAAGTTATCCAAATAGAATTGTGGTAGTAGTTCTTGAAATATTGAACTACATTAAGAATTTTTATTATATTCTCTTTATTTTACACTTTCACTTCACTCAACAAATTTCATAAAAATGGTTGAGAGATGTGTTTCCTCTTATGAGTATAATTTGAATCTCTTTTTATCTTCTTAACAAAATTTCTATAACTGATATGTAAATTATCTCTTTTTATTTTAAAAAGTGTGTTGTCCCTTACAATTTGTTTTTAAAAGAATCTTGCAATATAATCTGTAGTAAATATATGATCTTATTAGTGCTTTTTATAAAATGAATAGTATCTTAAACCCCCCAAAAAAAGGAAGAATATGTATGCTATAATCTATATATATTATGACCATGATTAATATGCTAAAACCTTCTCCCATGTTTTGCCAGAAGAAATGGAAGAAGAACTAAATTAATTAATAGGAGGCAGTGCCTTAATCCATCAAGGAAGAAATATTAATCTTTGGCTTCCTATGTGATTTACTCTTCCACTCTTCAAGTTTTCACAGACGTAATACAATAAGATTTACCAAACTTGTGCAAGTTTAATTATGGAGCACTTATATATATATGTGTTCCTGTCATCTCATAGCCGTCTTTTTTAAATAAAATTTCAACATCTAAGTTTCTCTCTTTATCAAATTTTAGTATGGTGGCAAACATATATAGGTTTAGTTCCAATTCCATAATGTGCCTAGTCATTTTCTTGGTTATGGTGTCACAATGCGCATGCATAGGCATTCATGACTTTGACTTTATAAAGATTTATTTTTGTAAGTGTCAGTAAGAATGCACAAAGAAAAATATACTAGAAGGGGGTGAATTGGAAATTAAAATTTTTTTATTAAGTTAAAATAAATTTTAAAATAGTTTTTTAGAACAATTCTTCCTCTTTAAGTTCCTTAGCGATTTCTCTTATAAAAACAGTTTCTTTATAAAACAGTTCCTCAGACAGTTCCTTAACTCAAACAAAATAAAAGTGCATAATATAAAGGAGTTAAGAGAAGAAGAACAACACAACCAACTTTATAGTGATTCAAATAAAGATACTAATCCCTATAAAAGGATTTTCTCTCTATCCTACGTCCATTCCCCAAGCACAAAGCAAGGGAATTTTATATTATAGGTAAACTAACCAAAATTACAATTTGGAAGAAAACCACTCACGTATCACCCTAAGGTGTCATAAATCTCTCTTTTCCAGTTTTCCCAAACCACAAATCCTCACGGATAACAATAAGGATCCTATAACAACTTCTCTTACAGTGCAACCACTCATGGATCACCACTAGGGTTTCACAACAACCGAGGAAAGCAACCTATTACCACTAGGATATAAACGAACGAATCAGAGGTTTCAAGATGAAAGAAATTGAGTTCTCTCACAAAGAGAAGGTTTCACACAAAGTGAATGATCACTAAAATCTTTTTCCACAAAGGATAACACAACTAATGTGAATAGTAGCTTTCAGCAGTTAGCAGCTTGAATATTCTTTTCAGTAGTCTTAAACATTTGAAATCTTGATTTGTTAATTATCAAAATATCTGATTTATTTAATTTAAAATATCGTTTAAATTACAAAGGGCATATATTCAAAATTTATCCCAAGAGTAAGTATTTAAGAAATCGTTTTCTTTTAATATATGCAATTGTTATTTTTAGACATTTATTAGTGTAAGCATGTAATAAGTATTTTTAGACATTTGCTCAATAAGTACTTTTCTCTAAAAAGTTTTTTTAGGGCAAGTTCGATCTCTAGAGTTGACATTGTTGGGAGAACTCTGACAGTTTCATCTTTGAGGTCCGAATGAGATTAGTCTTCGTCTAAATCATTGTACGGATAGATGAGGGAAACCTACGGTTTAACTGAAAAAATAGTACTTTTTTATTTAAAAAAGACTTTTTATAAATATAAAATCTTGTTTGGATAAATTTTTTAAAAAAATATAAAGTTAAAAACAAGTTAAAATAAGGCTTTTTTTAAGAAGTTCAATTTTGTAACTTCCACTTAAAACACTTGTAAAATCTATTCTTTTTGTCNAAAAAAAAAATTTTTTGTTCATTTTATTAATTAAAAGTACTTTTGTCATTTTATATCCAAACAACTTTGATAATTAAAAATACTAGTGTTTCACTCGAAAGATCTTTTAAAAAAAGTTTGATAAATAAANAATTAAAATAATTGAGAGAATATATATAAATATAAGAGTTAACATTATATTATACTAGAGTTTATTGTTTAAATAATTGCAACTATGTCTATGAAACATTTCAAATTAGGGACAATCAAAATACTTATATTTAATAGGTACTTTAAAATTGGCCAAAGTATAAGTTTAACCTATTATCTTTTGGTCAAGTTGCAAATCAGTCCATTACTTTTTTTATATATATTTTTCATTCCACATCTTTAAAAAAGTTTCACCGTTAGTCTCACTTCCATTTCTGTCTCTCTTCCTATGTTTACATTAACGTGGCATGTTGATGTGGCGATTTCGGTATTATGTCTTTCTATTTTTTTGCAGTTTTGCATTGGGTCCCCATGTTAGCTTTCTCTCTTCTCCAAATCAGCTATTCACGTCACACTTAACAGGAGAGATGGACAAAATTTTGAGTAAAACTAATAGTGAAACTTTTGAAAAAAATGTGAGACCAAATTTGAAAAAAAAAAGATAATAATAGTCTAATTTACAACCTAACCAGAAGATTATAAAAAACAAAATTTACATTTTGGCATTTGAAATTTTACTTTATGGATCTTGTCTATATTTGGGTCCAATGTTAAGAGGCCGAGTGATAAGTAATAAAGAAGTACCCTACTTGCTACTTGTGATAAGAATGATGACAATGGGTGTCCTAACCTTTGGGTTCCCTAGAATATTCGTTTGAAAATATATCTAATATTCATGAATATCAAATGCGAATTCAAATAATAAATTTTAATTATCTATCGAGTACTTTGGCATGTGTATATATTACTATCGAATATCCTATATCTCTGTTTGATATTTATCTACTCATGTTTAGATGAATGGCTATCATAGATTCTACCCATAATCATCATATCTCAATTTATGTTCGGACTATCTCATAGTGACATTGCTACTTAAAAAATGTGTAAGATTAACATATCATTATATGATTAAATAACAAATTCAAGATAACCAATCACAACTCTTTCAATACTAAAAAAAATTAAAACGGAATAGTTGAAGAAGCTCACTATTATCTGGGCTAGTGGAATGTGAGATTTGCCAACAAAATGAGCTTTTATACAATCAAAATTCAAAAGTAGAGTAAGGTATCTAGCTTCACATGTTCCTTCTTTAATGAGTAAACTACTAAATTGGTCCCTGGATTATTGGCTCGCTAATAGATTGGTCCTTGAATTAAGGAATTATTTATGTTAAATTGGGAAGATGAAGATGAAGATTTAAAAATAATAATTAACTTTTAGGAGTTTAAGGTTTAGGGTTTTAGGGGTTTAGGATTTAGGGTTTAGAATTTTTGGGGTTTGGGGTTTGGAGTTTAGGGGTTTAGGGTTTTTAATATTTTTAAGGACTAAATTGGAATGTTTGGAAGAGTTTTGGAACACTTTACAATTTTAGGATTTTAGGGTTTTAGGGTTTAGGGTTTAGGATTTTAGGATTTAGGGTTTAGGGTTTTAGGATTTAGAGTTTGGGGTTTAGGTTTTAGGGTTTTAGGATTTAGGATTTAGGATTTTAGGATTAAGAGTTTGGGGTTTAGGTTTTCGGGTTTTTAATACTTTTAAGGACTAAATTGGAATGTTTGGAAGAGTTTTGGGACACTTTACAATTTTATTTTTAGGATTTGGGACTAAAATGAATGAAGATGATGAAAATAGGGGGAATTGAAAATAATGGGATAAAAATTGAACTCAGGGACCAATTGAAGAAGAGATCGATGAAATGTTTTTTTTTTTAAATATTAATGCTTTTGTGGTAGGAAATACACAGTTGGCTTTTTTTTTCAGTTTTCCAACAATTGACGTGGCACTTAACGTTCCACGTCAGCAGTTAACGACCACTTCAGTGTCTTGGCTAACGGTGATTTCACGGAAGGACCAACTTGACTAACGTTAGTAAAATTCGGGGACCTATTTGTCAATTTCCTTAATTCAGGGACCAATCTGTTAGCGAGCCAATAATCCAAGGACCAATTTAGTAGTTTACTCCTCCTTTAATCAAGCATGTGTCAAGTGCCGATCAATTTAATTTTTCCAATTTTTACGGAAATATATTGAGAGAAATGTTATAGAAAATGAGCATTAGCACTATATATTTTTCTTGGATGAACTAAATTTTTGGGTAACAAGAAAAGTCAGAACACTCACACATACTATGACCAAATTAAAGTGTTAGATCGAGTTTTACGTTGATATGTTTCATTTCTCTATAAATTTTGACTCTGAATGAATCTCATGCATGTCAATGATTTCATTAATTCTTTGTTTCCTTCTTTTATCTCTAAAACTTTAAAATAATGCCAAAAAAAAAATTTCAGATTACTTTGTGTTCTATATACTTCAACTTTATAAATTTTCACTCATATCCAAAACAAACTGTTGGAAAGCTTGCTTTGATATATATTATTATTTTAAGATGAATCTTTTTATAATTTAAACAAAATATTAATATTTATATGAATACATATATACAGAATTCATTAATACTTTGGCCAAAAAAAAAAACAAAATTGCACCGTATGCATATTTAGATGTATTATTGCGCGGTATGCATAGATTTAAGCTGGAAAGGTTGGGCACGCAGCAGAAGTGAAAAAAAAAACAAAATTGCAGTATCTTCAACTAAAGATTAGTGAACCGTACGGACAATAAATTAAACGCTTATTAGAGTGAACATCATAATTCATTCATCACCACCAAAAATTAACTTCGGCAGTCTTGCTTTACTACATCTGTATTACTTTATTATCTGTTTGATAGGGATAACCATGACTAGATCGAAATTTTACCTAAGATTAGAAGAGCCACAGGATAAATCGTATTGTATAATTAGATCTCGTAAAATTTTACCGTTTTGAAGTATATATAATTATATTTAATTGTATATAATTAAACCTACAATCACTCAATTAATTTATTCTCTTTACTTCAAATTATAATATTGTAATGCCTCAAATAGAAAAATTCAATAATTTGATTAATCTTCTTTCTTTTTTTTGGGCCAAAAACATAATTTATTAAAAGCTAGAAACACCGGCATACATCAATACAATGGGTGAATGGAAGTGGAACAATGTATATATTAGCCTTCACAATTCAAATTTGGAAAATTTTAAGATTGGAAATTTTGTAGGATGGAAGTGAAATGCTACATTTTTCTCAAATACATAAGAAACAAAAAAAAATTAATAAAAATGTAACATTTTTCTCTTGAAATAAAATTCAAAACAAAAAAGAAAGTAGGTAAGATAGGTGGGATCTCACGATCTTACAAGTAAGATCTCGATCCAACTGCAATTCCATCCAAAATCGATCTTGCATGAGATCGAACAAGAAGCTTGTTTGCAAGATCTTGCGATCGATCTTGACAGCCTTGGTATGAATAGAATATTACGATCTCTAGATTCAGATTTACATAAACAAGTATTAAAATTAATCTTCATTCTCATACCTGCTGCCTGTTGGGTACTATAATCTCCATACCCGATCCCAAACTCGGAGAAATGTTAAAATAAAAATGTATTATTAGAATACTTCAATATATATAAAATATTTAATGATTTGGCTTTATAATTTAATTAATATTTTTCAATATATAAAATTTTAGAGTATTATATATTTTTGTATATAAAAAAATATTTATTATCATGAGTAAGATACTATCATATCCGGATTTGGACCCAAATCAAAACTTAGACTTATAAAATAAAATATCAGGATCTCTCTATTTCTCAACTTGTATGTACCCATATGATGAATCCTCGATTCTCTTTTCAAGTCTTGAGTCCTTGCATTGTAGATAGTATAGAACTCTAATAGATATGACATTTTCACAATGCCATTCTAAAATTTAAGTTAGTCCAAAGATATTTAAAAATAGTAAAAATGTAAGAAAATTCAATTAAATATACATAGACAAGAGAAACATACATACAAAATATATATATAATTGTTGAAATTAAAGGCGAATAAATTATTTCTATGAAATAATCATTGTTAACAAAAATTACAAAAGTAGTTCTAAACCGATTGATGGAATTCACACCATATCAAAAATCCTTCTTGTCATTGTTTAGTTTAAGCCCGGAATAGTTGTAGAAAATGTAATGTTGAGATTTTTATGATAAAAGAGAACTCTCATAAAATTGTACTTTTTTTTTTTTGATAAAATATAATTAATTATTTAATTTTGAATCATATTTTATTACTCTCGATTGATTTAAAATTGTATAAATCTTTCAACTTTTAATGGGCTATTTTTTCGAAGCTGATAAGTCATTTGAGATCTTCGACCAACTCTATACCTCCTATAGCTGCAAGAGTTAGCTCATCCGTGGGGATCTTCCCCACGGTGAGACTCCAATGCCCAAGTAAGTATAATATAAGAGAGGCCATAGAGATATTAAGATTTAGTCATACTTAAAAGAGAAATATATATGACCTTTGAGGGGTATAAGGATATTTGACTTGCCCTAAACCGACCCATTTGGTAGAAGGGGTCAAAACTAACCCAGAGATAGGGTGTCAATCAAACATAACTTATTAGAACCACTTCTCTTCTTCCCTTCTTTCCATAACAATGCACTTCTTATAATATTTTTAATAATGCACTTCTCATTATTTTTTTATTGGAGCACATCTCTCCAAAATAAAAAATTTTGATACACATCTTACCACTTTATCATTGAAACACATCTCTTTAAATTTAAAGATTTTTGGTGTACTTCTCATCATTTTATCATTAAAACACATCTCTTCAAATTTAAAAAATTTTGGTACACTACTCACCACTTTATCATTGTAGCACAGATGGACCGATAGTGATGATTTTGACATGCATATATATATATATGCATTAAAATTCGTTAGTGTCCTTTATATATATGATATAATGTTGGACATTCATTATCTCAGATTCTCGATCAGTCGATCTCAACTCTCAAATAATATCAGTGTTAATTATCATGGGTTGTGTTGATTCTGACATGTGCCCAAAAATGGGCCTTCTTCCCACACACACCTATTAAAAATCATCAAAATAAATGAATAAATAAAACAAAGTTTAAAACTTGTTGCATTGCTGGTAGTAGGGTTGCAAAAGTACGGTCTGCAGTAATTGTGATTGCATATTTTTGTTTGCGGGGTGGTTGTTGAAATCTCGTATATGATTGCACCGATAATATTTGCAACAATTGTAATTTAGAGAAGGGTATTAAATAAAATATAATAAAATATTTATGTTACAAGGTATTAGATATTGAGTACTCTATAATCATTCATTCATTTCGGACGAATATTGGATAGTTTAAGCAATATTTATATCTACTCGATCGATATCTAATAACTTTTTATTTTTTTTATATTACCTGTACCCTATCTAATATCCGATATCCGACGAATATTTATCAATAAATGTACAATTATATTTGGAAACAACTCTAGCATACTATTAATAGTTGCTAGAATCTAGATCAAACTCTTACTATGACAAAACTTGTAACTATATTAATAAGGAAACATCTCCATTTTCTTAATTTACAATAATAGAGCATATATATATGTTTAAATATTATGATTTGATTATGACTTAACCCATATTGGGAGCTCCATTATCATGGGATAATTAACTACCACTTCTAGCTAGGCCAACACCACTTATTGTGAAACTCTATTTTCAACAACCCCCTAAAAAAATCTATATCTTAATCTTCTATTAGAAAAGAACAAGAAAATCTTATTTATCGAAGGTCAAGACCATTTGGGATTGTTCCACACTTTTGCTCTTTTTCAAGTTATTTATTCTCTTAGATGAAGTTTTATAAAAAGCTGTTGCGGGAAAATTCAGGAATTTGTTTAAATTATTTTTGCATACGTGCATGTACTTTTAATAAAAAAAAAATTATATGTGGAAAACAAGTTTTAAAAGACCCAATTATGAAAAAAGAAATTATCACTGTAGGTTTGAATAATTAATTAAGCTTGTAATTGAGTCGGTAAGGAAAAATAAAAAGTAAGGATGATAAACCACGATTGAGTGGGATGAGTTCAACAATCAACATCTCATCCCTCGAGTGATTATATTGGAGAAATATGATTTTCAATGCTCGTAAATAAAGCACACTCCATTTGTTACTCTCCTATCACTAACTACTTAGGGCCAATAGAGAAACCTTATACTAGGCAACCTCTCAAAAAAGATAGAATAAGAGTCAATTCGTTTAAATAATTTAGGCTTAAGTGCAATTTTGGTCCCCTAACTTTTGCAAAGGTCTCAATTTGGTCCCCTAACTTTTTTGTTGCAATTTTGGTCCCTTAACTTTCGCAAAGGTCTCAATTTGGTCCCCTAACTTTTTTTGTTGCAATTTTGGTCCCTTAACTTTCGCAAAGGTCTCAATTTGGTCCCCTAACTTTCGCAAAGGTCTCAATTTAGTCCCCTAACTTTTTTTGTTGCAATTTTGGTCTCTTAACTCTTGAAAACGTTTCACTATTGGTCCCAAGTGCACTTCCAAGTCATGAAAACGTCTCCGCATAATGGCCCTTTTTTAATCCACTTCACCCATATTTGTCACGTCATCAGCCAACTCAGCCTGCCAGATCGGCACTAACGGCAGATAATGGATGGAAAAAGTGCATTTGGGACCAACAGTGAGACGCTTTCAAAAGTTAGGGGACCAAAATTGTAACAAAAAAAGTTAGGGGACCAAATTGAGACCTTTATAAAAGTTAAGGGACCAAAATTGCAACAAAAAAAGTTAGGGGACCAAATTGAGCCCTTTGCGAAAGTTAGGGGACCAAAATTGCAACAAAAAAAGTTAGAGGACCAAATTGAGACCTTTGCGAAAGTTAAAGGACCAAAATTGCACTTAAGCCAATAATTTATTGAATTATAATTTGATTTTAGTTTAAAATTTGAAATAATTCTATTTGTTTCAAATTAGATTATAATTTAATTATAATTTATAAAAATCTCATATCTTAAAATATTCGATTACTATTATAACTCTATTAACATACTTATAATTATTCATACTTCAATATATATTCAAATATACCCAAAAGGTATTTTAGTCATTTTATATCACCCATCATTTATTACATCTACAACCATCTCTCTCCATCATCACTTTTCATTAATTCTCTTTAAAAAAAATTTCTAAATTATTATAATTAACTTTTTACTTTTAATTATTTTCAATATTTAATAAAATAATAATAGTTTATTTTTTATTTAAATATTAATTAATATTATATTTTTATTATTAAAAATAATCCATATCCCTCTTATTTAAAAAAATTAACTATATAAATTCAATCAAAATATTTAATAAGGTCAAAGGGTCATTTTGGTCCTAAATGTATGCTCTAATGTTCATTTTGGTCCATTATGTTTAAAAATGTTCAAATTGGTCCAACATGTTTGCAAAATGATTCATTTTGGTCCTAAATATTAGTAAAATGTTTCATTTTGATCCCAAACTATTGAAGCTAGTCATATTTCTCTCGTCTTTCATTTCAAATTCAAATGATTTATTAAGAGGAACTCGTAGCTCTGAATTCATCAAATTCGAATTTGAAACGCGAGAGATATGATCCGCTTTAATTGTTTGACCATGAAACGAGCAATATACTTTCAGGACCGATTTGACCTCGTTTAATGACGGCCCCAACTGGATAGAGAAAGTATTCTTTGAGAACAATACATAGCTCTAAACTCGTCACGTTTGAACTTGAAACAAGCCATATTCAATAGTTTAGGACCAAAATGAAACATTTTACAAACATTTAGGATCAATTTGAACATTTTAAAACATAATGGACCAAAATGAACATTGAGGCATATATTTAGGATCAAAATAACCCTTTAACCTATTTAAAAATTTTATTTTAAATAACGATTCATCACTATTTTGAAACAACTCAGTATGTTTTCAACTTTTGTTTTCTCTATTAGGGACTGATGTGTTAACTCGGTAAAAATTAGATGGTTCAAGTCAATTTTTTTGTTTAAAATTTATTTTGACGAAATTAAATGATTATTATCGTAATATAGAGAGAGAAACAGATGGACAATGACTGTTATTTTAATCCAGGGACCAAATCGTTCACAATTTTAACATCACATGAACCAACCAACTCGTATATTTTTAAGTGGCTGATTCGTTCAGTCAATACAAAATGAAAGACCAAAAAGTAAGTGTCATTATAGAAAATTATTTGGCCAATATATAATAATTGTAATTATAGTATGTATAGTTATCAAGTGCAATAATTTATCAAAATAATCTAGAAAAAGCTCTAAATTAGAGCTTCTAAAAAATTTGATTATTACAAATCTCAATGCAAAAAATCACACAAAACAAAAATCTTATTTTCAAATTTTTTATCCAAACAACTCAAATTATTCACAAAAATCAAAAAGTCAAAATGAAATATTCTATTCCAATTTTACCCTTATACAATAAATCAATTTTTACACCCTTCTATCTACCAAACTCAATCATTACATACCTATTTAAATAAGTTTACAACTAAAAATTTTTCTTTTTCAAAATTCCATCCAAACATCATTTGATTATAATCTAATCAGATTATAATTTGATAGATTATTTTGCCAAACTCACCCAAAGTACGATGATATTAAGAATTTTTCCGTTCCACATGTTGATGTTGAAGAAGAAATGAGAGAGAGAGTGCATATCATTTTGGATTAAATTAATATTGTCCTCCAATGGTGCAACATAAAAAAACTTGTGCTCTAATTTAGTGTTAAGTATTAACGTATAGTGACTTCAGATACACACGCACTCTAGTCCTTTCAACCATGAGCCTATCGTCCTATCCCCATATATACCTTCACTCAATTAACACCACTTCTAGTTTTCTGCAACCATTTTGTTTAGGCCTAGCTTATAAAAGGTAGTCATTCATACACTTAATGCATTCAAAGAATATATATTACAACATTGACTTTTGTATCACGCAAAAAGTACTGTAATGATGGAACTTTCTAAAAATAAACATCAATATTATCGTTAAGGTCAAATGGTTATTTTGTTCCTAATGTTCATTTTGGTCTTTTACGTTTTAAAATATTCAAATTAGTCTTAAATGTTGGCAAAATATTTTATTTTGATCCTAAACTATTAAACTTGATTATATTTCTCTCGTCTCTCCGTTTAAATTCAAAGCACTTATTAAGAATAACTCATAATTCTGAATTATTCATCACATTCGAACTTGAACTGAGAGAAATATGATTAATTTTACTTGTTTGATCGTCAAACAAGCAGTCTACTTTCAGGACTGATTTGACCTCATTTATTGACAGCCCCAATTAAATAAAGAAAGTACTCTTTGAATTATTCTTTGACAAGGTTATAAAAATAGTTTTCGATTAATCTTTGACAAGGTTAATACAGGTTATAAATGCGACTCGCCTAAGGGCGAGTTGTGTTGTATAATTGATAGAGTAGTTACAATGACAAATAGTACACCATGCATCATTTGTAAGATTTGATCGTATAGAAATTATAGCATTAATAGCATCTAATTCATTTCTGATTAGTAGACATTATAAAAGATAGAACAACTTATCTAAAAATTTAAAATTGCTTTATATTCAAAATATTTATTTCAGCCAAATTATTAGATGAGAATATTTTGTACGTAATTTATGTACGTTATTCTTATATATATATCGAAATTAGTAATTGACTTTGCTTGAGGATTTGAAATTTGACTTAAATATTACCAAGCTGGGTTATATATGATGATGGGGTGCTTGAGTTCTTTTGAATTAGACGTCCCCTCTCACTCTTTCGTTTTATATGTTCTAAAATGAAATGTGAAAAAAAAAAAAAACTAGGATAGAGTTTTACTTCTCTCTCTCTCTCTAGACAATGCAAGAAGCTAGACATGGGATGTTGACTATTGAGAATGTTGATGGAAGGTGATGAATTAAAGGATTTGAACAAGAGATATAGTAATATAGAGGAATTTCAGACCTTTAACCTTTTTTTTAAAAGAAAAAAGTGACCCACCTCACCGGCCGTTTTTTCTACAGGGACAGGCATGAACATTTATTTATTTGCAATATTTATAAACATATAAGGGCACTATATATTTCAAAATAACTAAATAATAATGGACCTTATTATGGTTTAATATTTGGGTAAATTACAAAACATATAAGGGCACTGTATATTTCAAAATAACTAAATAATAATGGACCATATTATGGTTTAATATTTGGGTAAATTACACAAAATGTCCCTATGTTTGACCCATTTACAGAATAGGTTCCTGTGGGTTAAAAAGTGACAAATAAGAGCATGTGGTTTGCTCCGTTAACAAAAATGGTCCTGAAGTATATTTTCGTCCAAAATTTGATAGAAATCTTGGCTAAAATACTATTCTACGACCCTAACTATTAATTTTTATGTGTTTGATTCCTTATTTATATGAGAGAAGGACTTTAATAAAAAAAAGTTTCATAGTAATAGTTAGGGTCTTAAAATAGTATTTTAGCTAAGATTTCCATCAAATTTCATACAAATAGGGAGTCAAACGCATAAAAATAATAGTTAAGGTCTTAAAATAAGATTTTAGCTAAGATTTTTATCAAATTTTGAACAAAAATATACCTCATGATCCTTTTTGTTAACTAAGTAAATCACAAGTCCTTATTGATATTTTTTAAACTATGTAATTTACCCTTACAAAAATATACCTTCTATGTAATTTACCCTTAATATTTTATCTATATATATCTATCTATTTATATTGAGTGATGACAGTTATATATATATATATATATATCTATATCTATATCTATACTATATTATATGGCTCCACCCCTTTATGGTTGGTCAAAATTACTGAATTAAAAAAATAAAAAAGAAAAAAAAAAGTCACCCACTTTCCTCTAGCCCACATTCTCTCACTCCAAACAAGTTACTTTTGATTTTCATTATTTTAAATTTCATAAAAAAAGAGTAAATTATACTTTGGTACTCTATGATTTGATCATATTTCACTTTAGTATTCGGTAATTTAAAAAGTGACACTTTGGTACGCTGTGATATTCTCTCTTAACAAATTATTTTTAAATAATTTTATATTTTACATATATATTTACGTGCCCGTTAGGGCACGCAAAGCCTCTAGTATATATATATATATATATATATATATTTCATAATTTAAAAATAAGGTATTTGTCTTTTTCATCTTCTAACCTAATCATTATCTTTTTTGGCCAAAACTGTCGTAATCATTATCATCGTTTAATTTCAACGAAACTGTCATGAAAATCATTTCCATCACTTATTTATTATATTACTGTCGTCAGTGTGGCTACCTTAAAAATTTATTTTGACAATAAATTAATTAAATATATTATTTGACTTATAAATAATAATTAAGGACAATCTAATATATATATATATATATATAAATTATACATATATATGAGTTTCAATTTGAAGTGTACTTCTTTCCTTTTTTTTATTAAAAGTGTACCTTTTTTCTTTCAAACTAAGGGAAAGAAACAAATTGCCAAGTTATAATCTGTCATTAATTATAATCACTCATGCACTCCTAATTTCCATCCCTTGAATTGAAGTCATCAGGATGAATATAAGTCAAATCCGTCACTAGATAAAAATGAATTCAAACATGGATACATATATATTATTAAGAGCTTTCCAAATATTTATATGAAATTATAATAAAAATAAAAATAAATATATAAAAATAAAAATAATTTAAATTTTTTATTTTGAAATAATAAAATGATTAAAAATAATATAGCATAAATTTTATTTTAAAATTTGAAATTATTTAAAAAAAATTGAAAAGTGAAAATAAAAGCTATATAATAATATAAAACAAATGAGGAAAAAAATAGTTTTAAATTTTAAACTCAACTCTTGGAATTCATGAAGAACATGGGTTACATAGGGAGTTATCTTCTTTTTTTTTTGTTTTTTTATATATATTTAGAAATATTATTTGTAAATATTTATTTTAGACTATAATTTTATATAACTGACTACTAGGGAGTGCACATATAATATAGTATAGATATAATCATAATTTTGTATTTTTTGTTTACTTACCAAAAAGGATTATTATTTAGAAATGCAGAAGTACTCTTGGTACTCCGAATCTATGAGGTCATTTTCAGTTATACCTCCAATATTTTTTTTGGTCAATTATACTCCCAACATTTTACATTTAAGTCAATTATACCCCAACCCAACATTTTTTTTGTTTTAAAGTCCTCAAGTTTTCATTATTTACAAATTCTTCATTCTCTTAAGATTTTTCTTTCACACGCATCCCTAACTAATTACAAAACAATATAGAATATTTGTCATCTTTAACGAACTGGTCCCTGCAATTGATAAACCCGAAAAATCTATCCCCTCTATTTTTCACAGTTCCGACAACCACACACAAACTCGTCGGTGAGCTTCGAATATAGAGAAATCGAGCAAAAATACTAATAGCTCTAGCTCCCGGCATTAACACACAATCTTCGATGGTGGTGTCGTTGTAGTCGTCGAAATTGAGAAGTAACGTAACTTCAAAACCCCTTTGGAAAGAGAAAAAAAATAGAGAATGAGTGAGAGAGGCGGTTGTAAGGAAAAGAAAATAGATGTGAACAACGTAATTTAAGAGAGACCAAGAAGCTGAGGACGACGAAGAGAAGGACCATATCGGCGAAAATGAGGACAAAGTGGACGATGACGATGATGTGGTGGTGATGTTTTAGGATAAAATAATGAGGGTTGTTAAATGGCTTCTAAGGACCAGCTTGTTAAATATGACAAATATTCTGGACTATTCTACAATTAGTTAGAAGTTGAGGTATAATTGACTCAAATATAAAACGTTGAGAGTATAATTAACTAAAAAAATGTTGAGGTATAACTAAAAATAACCTCATACATTGAAGATACCCACAATACTTTTATCTATTTAAAAATTAACCTCAAGAATATTGGTGTGGCTATAATGATCATTTAAAGGAAGTTTCTAAGGTCCCTGGTGATATGTTGCCACTTATGATTGGAAATATCAAATACTGTACATATATATGACCCATATACATCGATTCATCTACATCCAACATACTTTTAATTAATTTCTTTCAAGATAATGATTATTTGAAAGACTAAATCAGTATTGCTCCAATATAATATGCACTCATCTTTAATGTAAATGAACGATAATTGAACACATAGACCAAAATATCATATCGGTATTATATTATATGATTTTTTTTCCCTTTAATGCATATTAAGTAGGTGGAAGTAAACGCGATTGATTTCATTGTAACACTTCAAAAGGCAATTATCATTTGACCCTAGAACTCAAAATTTTCTTTTTTTTGAAAATTAATGTCATGTAACTTTAACAGTTTTTTTGACTGCCCACACAATATTCAGAACTTTATTTTCACTAATCTAAATTTAACTAATTAATCCTTTGAACACTAAAGGATTCTTTGATCCTTTTTATGTAAAAAGTTGACTATCAAGTAAGATCGCCAGCTGAATGGGAGGATTTAAAACTTTTCACCATGGAATATTAGAGGAAGAAAAGAATTAAAACAAGAAATAACAAAATGCAATATCTTCAAAATTGTGGAATGAGATAAATGCAATTCCAAAGGAATGATACAAACTGATAGAATAGAGGGTGAACAACTGAGGTGCACGCATCTGAAGGACGAAAACATTTAACCTTTTTTTTTAAAAAAATACAATTTACATATTATTATAAATTTAATATTTATTATCATTATCAACAAAACCAAAGTTTAAAATTTGAATCCAATGTTTTAAAAATCAGACTGATGTAAATCAGAAAGATCTTTAGATTACGGGTTGATTGTTCAATTGGTTGGACCAAAAAATGTTGTAAATATATAAATAAAAATATATCTATTTTAAATAAAAGTAATCTATATTTAATAAAATATAACTATAAAATTTATATTTAATAGTATATACTTGTAAATAAAAATTTTCATGGTTCTACACAAACAAAATATACAAAAATTATAACATGAATAATTATAATTAGGTTAATAAAAATGAAAAAAAATCTTTGCCTTAATATATTTGCAATATTTTATATTGGATTTCCTTTTTTTTTCATTTGGCCCATACAATCAACAAAAAAAAATATTTTTTTTCAAAAAATGTTGTAACTCAACCAATTTTTTAAAATCGCTTTAAATCACAATTTAACTCAGTCTAAAACAATTTTTGCTGGTCCAATTTTCATAACACTGTTTCGATGTAACAATCACATCCTCCAAATTATTTTAGGATAATGCTAATGAGTGCCCTTAAAGGTGCATTTATTGCATTATGAAAATGGAAATTCTACTTTGAAAAAGGAAATTTACCTCAAAATTTTCTTTTTCAAAATTATTGCTTCATTAACATTCTGAGGCAAATTTCCTTTTTCAAAGTGGAATTTTCATTTTCAGAATGCAATAAATATACTTTAACAAGTGCCCACTCGTTAGCATTACTCATTATTTTAATGCACTATTTTACCTATATAAATTGATTTTATATGGAAAGTTGAAAAAAAAATTGATTCTATATGGACAAGTCATTAAAGTATTAAGACAATATTAATAGGAGAGAGAATGGGTTCTTTTATGTATATTCCAAAACATAAGAGAGATAATGTAATTATACAATTCCTTTGTTTTAAAAAATTTAGAATTACATAAAAATTGAATAATTATTTTTTTATTATATTTTATGGTTGTTAATTTGTTAGTGTAAACCAATTTTATTATTATTTTTTTTTTTAAAAAAGTTAGTTATGAGCCAGCTTGGTCCAACCTAATTTTTTTCAAATTTTAGAAAATAGTTATGGTTTTAAAATTTCCTACGGAGGAAATTAAATACTTCCGTTAAACTGTTACACACAGGCTGTTGTCCCACTCTGTTCCAGCTTGGACAAAGTCCAACCTATTTTGTTCATATAGGAAATTTTTAAAAACAATAACTTTATTAATAATGTCACTAAAAATTATTAATTCAAAATATAATTGACATAATTCAAAAAATAGAAAAATATTGTAAAAGAGTTGTTATTTTTTCAGAATAAAGAAATATCAATATTAATATTTTACATATATATATAGAGAGAGAGCGCTTNATTTTAAAATTTATAAGTATGTGTCGTATGGGTGTCATACGAGAATAACTCTATTTATAAAATCTCAAAACTTAAAACATTATTTAAGCAATATCAAATTGATTATTGTTAATACCAATTCACATTAATAAAGTCGATATTTGTCAGGGAATAAGAAAATTATGAAATAAAAGATTTTGTGAAAAAAAAAAGTAATATGAAGGATAAAGAATTCAAGTTAAAGTATAAATTTGGTCTCATATCTTTTGTTACGTTCTCAATTTGGTCTTATATTTTTTTTTTCATTTTTTGTCTCAAATCTTTAAGTCAAGTCCCAATTTAATCTCATATCTTTTTTTATCGCAAATTTCGTCCCATATTTTTTTGTGTATTATATTGCAGAATTGATCTTATATATTTGAGTTAGGTACACAAGTGGCCTCATATATTTGTAGGAGGATCAATTAACGATTGTTTCTTTTGTAAAGATATAGGACCAATTATGCAACCTAACAAAAAAATATGAGACCAAATTAGAATATTTTACAAAGATATGAGACCCAAAGTGCAACAACAAAAATATATATGATCAAATTGAGAATTTAGCAAAAGAATTGAGACCAAATTTACACTCAAAACAAGAATTAAAAAAAAAAAACTGTGAGCGTAGCGGGAGAGAAGCTTTGATAGAAAACTACCTTACTGTTTTTAACTGTAATTTTGTTAGTCCATGTACAAACTAATCAAGCTACGAAACCGAGCTTCTGTTCAAAAATAATTTGTCCAAAAAAAAAACAAGGAGGAATTATAAACATCTAAGCCAAGCTTTCGGCTGGATAGTGCACCATCGGTTGGGAAGCATAATAAGGACACGTGGAGCTCACAAAACCATTTACCAGATGAAGATACGTCTTCAGATCATGACACGTGGCGGGATCTAATTTGTCGAGGTACGGACACTCCCTACTACTCACCCTAAGCTCTTGTCCCACGTCAGCATACACCCACTGCATATCCTCCACGCGCCTCTGCAACCACCCCGGCAGTTTTGCCTCCGCCACGTCATCATTCGCCGCCGACACGAATCCCGGAACTCTGGTGATCACATCATCGGAGTTCACAATTCTCAGAATCTTGGTCCCACTCTGTTCCAGATGGCACCTAAAATTCTCGTTCCCCACGCGCGGCCCGCCAAACGACACCACCGTGACCATCGGCGAGTGGTCAAAACTCGTCGCGATATCGTACGCGCTTAGAATCGCGAGTGCGGCTCCTAAACTATGACCCGTGATGGTCAAGCTAAGTGGTTCATTGGCATAGGATTGAATAATCTTTTGAACTTCTTGTCTCACCATCTCCTGCAAACTTGGCGTCCTTGAGGTTTTTGACACGTAGAGACTCAAAAACCCTTTTTCAACCATACCACCACTTTCACTACCTCCCATGTTATCTGGTAAATCAGTTAAAGCGGCGCGTGCATTCTCCAACCACTCCAAACACGTGGCTGTCCCCCGCAAAGAGATTACAACGTCGCGGCGACCGAGCCTGGCGATCTCGTCCTTGTCGTGACAAACCGCGACATAACCAATCCAAGAAGAGAGATTAAGGTTGATCATTCGATGAATCCAGATAGGCAAAGAAATACCACACGTGGCCCGGAGATGTCGGGTGATCCGATAACCCGAGTGAGGGAATCCGGATTTGGAGAGTAAAGAGCGTTTAGGGTAGAGGCATTTGGTGTAAGTAGGAGAAGTTGGGTCCAAGTCGAAAGAGCGATAAGCGACTTCGACGAATTGGCCGTATCGCAAAATCTCGCGGCGAAGGTTGTGATCAAGAGGGTCTAGCATGCCATCCCAGTTGTGAATCCCTTGGTATTGCTTCCACCGTGAGCCGAGTTTGCATTGGGCTTGGGCTTGGGCCTGGGCCTGAGCCCAGGATTCGGGCTTGAGATCCGTCCATGAAAGTTGAGACTTGTTGAGGAGCAACCTATTGGAGCAGTTGTTAATGGGCATTATTGAAGAAGAAGAAGAAGAAGGAAGAGGAAGCCGAAGCCTCATAGTATGAAAATGATGAGGACTGACAATTCCTGAAACCGAGTGGCTATGGTGATATTGGTGGTGGTGATGAATAAATAATGGTCATTTAAGGCACTCAATTAAGTGTGTGTGTGTGTGTTAGTGCATTGCTACTTGAGTATTTGCATGTGACTCATTTATATATATATACATACATACGTGCGGAGATGAATAATGGACCAATAGATGAAAAAAAAAAGGAAAATGGACCAATAGATGGCCGGTGGGGGTGAGCCGAATCAGGGACTGAGCCAGGAATTATGAGGAGGGGGGCCAATTTTTGCTATAAAATAATTATATATTTAATATATTATATTATTTTAAATAATATATATAATATAATTAATATCATATAAATATTAAATATTTGTTTTATTTTTTAATATACTCATATATAGGTATTTTTTTTATAACTGAATAAATTATTGAATTTATTAAATATTATTAATATATATATACGTAAATAATAAAATTAATTTTAAAAAATTATGAGATATTGAGATTAAAAAAATAGAACATCAAAGTGTTTTTTTGGTCTCATAACTTTTGCTCAAATTTAAATTTGGTCTATAACATTTTTTGAATTTGTTTATCTCATATCTCTTGTTCAGGCCTCAATTTAGTCCGGTGTTTCACTTTTGTTATCTTTGGGTTAGGTTGCAGAATAATATCATATCTTTTAGTCATGTTACAAAATTAGTCTCATATCTTTGTAAGAAGTTCCATCACAATGAAATTTTTCGCAAAGATATAAAACCAAATCTGCAATAAAAAAATATATAGAATTATATGAAACCAATATAATTCTGCATTTGACCAAAAATATGAGACTAAAAGTTCAAATAAAAAAGTTACAGGATGAAATTGAAACTTGAACAACAAACATAAGACCAAAAGTATACTTTGGCCAAAATAAAACTTTTGAAAGATGATAAATTAGTTTTTTTTATTAATTCATTTCAATCCATCACTTTGAAAAATAAAAAATTGGTTTATATTTGTATATCTTATATTATATGGCTCCACCCCTTTCTGGTCGTCCATGTTTAAAACTATAGTCTATGAAATTAAAAATAAGAGAAAATTTACTATTTGATCTCTCTTTCTTTACTAAGTTAACAATTTAGTCCCTTATTTATTTTACATACATATTTGCGTGCCCTAATTTAATCCCTTATTTATTTTACATACATATTTGCGTGTCCGTTAGGGCACGCAAAACCTCTGGTATAATATATGTATACACATTCATACATTGTATAAAAATATATACGTTTTATGACGGAGTGAAGGAGTGCAGGATTATTTACGTACCAAAAACATACAAGGGGCCCTTAATTCAAAAGAAAAAAAAAATTGTACTCTCCACCTTTTTTATTTTGGCCAAAGTACCCTTGAGTCTTGACCTCATGAAAAGGAAAAAGTAACTTTCAAGTTTCAGTTTCTATTTATCTTCAAATCCTATATACATATATCTTAATAAACATAATTACATTCAAAAAAAATTATTTATGCTACACACGGAGGAAATTCTTATTGGTATATAAATATAATTTAGTAAAAAAAAAAATTACACTTTATGGAAAGAGAAAGTTTATAAAGATGTGAGGTCAAGACTAGCTCTCCATTATGAGATTTATACTTTTTCTAATTTTGAGATCTATGTATGATCTAAAAATCCAAAAAATTTAAAATTAACAGTAAAAAAAAAAAAAAAGTGAAGTACTTTTTAATACCACTTCACCTTTCCACATCATTCTCAATTCAACAAAAATTTTAACATTTTGCAAAGGATTAGGCTAATAACTAAAAAACGGCTGCGGATTGAGGAAATGATGTGTGACGTAATGTGGGACCCACAATAGGAGAATGTTGAGATAAGGACAAATAGCTTTCCGGCCACGTACAGGAGGAGGCACGTGTATCTCACGAGCCGCGTAACGAATGAGTCTTAAATTTTCTGGTCACTCACTGAGGAGTGTGGACTATGGTCTCAAATTTGAAATTTCACCCCAAAAAAGTCAACAAATCCTAAAACGGTTTCTATTAATTGACTGCTTTTGTTTTTGTTAACATCTTTATGAGACTAGATCTGCTCAATTATGAGAGTGATAAAGTATGGTGAAGTATGAATTTCAACCATCTATTCCTTCAATCATCATCATTGGGAACAAAACTAGAAATAGAATGAATAGTTGAGATTCATACTTCACTATACTTTATTACTCCTATAATTAAGCAGATTCACTTCCCATTTTTATGCAATTCATAAAGTGCAATGAATTTCTAAGATATGTAATCTCATTAAATTCTCATCAATATCTTAAAAATTCAATTAATTGCTGTTTATGATTTGTTGTCTTCCTTGTTTGTTGTAAAATAAATAAAGAAAGAATTGACTATAGCGAAAATATCTAATTTCCTATAATATAATGAACTTAAATTTAAACTTTTCTTAAAAAATTATTCACATATAATATTTAACGGTATTTTGTAATTGTATCTAATAAAAAAATATCGATTAAAATTTAGAAGCAATATAAATAATGAAGGGTAACTTTTAAATGTAATTTATTATTTGTATAATAGTCTTGAATAACAAGTACAATTAGCCAGGTCATGTGAAGTATTGTTTTAAATCACAATTATTATTTAGGTCAAAGGGTTATTTTGGTCCTAAATGTATGACCCAGTGTTCATTTTGGTCTATTATGTTTCAAAATGTTCAAATCGGTCCTAAATGTTAGCAAAATGATTCATTTTGGTCCTAAATGTTGGTAAAATGTTTCATTTTGGTCCCAAACTATTGAATTTGATCATATTTTTCTCGTCTCTCATTTCAAGTTCAAAGTACTTATTAAAAGGAACTCGTAGCTCTAAATTCGTCGCATTCGAGTTTGAAATGAGAGAGATATGATCAACTTTGCTTGTTTGACCATGAAACCAGAAGTCTACTTTTAGGACTGATTTGACCTCATTTGTAGACGGCTCCAACTGGATAGAGAAAGTACTCTTCGAGAACAAAACGTAGCTCTAAACTTATCACGTTTGAACTTGAAACAAGCCATATTCAATTGTTGGGACCAAAATGAAACATTTTGCAAACATTTAGGACCAATTTGAACATTTTGAAAGATAATGGACCAAAATGAACATCAGGGCATACATTTAGGACCAAAATGAACCTTTAACCTATTATTTATAAAAGAAGTTTCCTTTATCATGGAAAAAAAACCTTTTTTGGAACAATATTGCTGGAACCGAGAAAAAATGTTCAGTTCAGCAATTTAATTGATCAAAATAATGCTTAAACTAATTGATGTAATAAATAATAATTAGAATTATAATCAGAGTAAATAACTATAAATTGATAATTTAATATAAGTAATTAATATTACAATATAATAGTTTATATAGAGGGACTAAAATTGATAACAAAATAATTTTTTTGGGATTAAATAGAGAAAAAGTATGTTTAAGGGACTAAATTGAGAAATTTTTTAAGGTACTAAATTGAAAAAATACTAATATATCAGGGGTAAAAAAGAATTTGAATATTTGAATTGAACTGAACGGTTCTTTAACGATTCACCGATACAACTAGAGCAATTCAGTCGGATTATTTCCATTTGTGAAAACTATTTTCAGTGTCAAACTAATTCGATTTTCAATCTAATTAACGGTTGAATAGATGAGACCATCCGTTTCTTACAGCATTGCTTTTTGGTAAAATCTCTCTTATAGAAGTTTGAAAAAATTCCAAAGATAATAACTTTTAATTATAATCCCCATAACTAGAGGAATTCCATTAAAAAATAAATATCAATTATTCTTTATGATAAAATGTTTCATTTTTCTATTTTCTTTTGTCCTCAACATATTTTAAGTTTTCTATTTAAATCTATTACTGTTCTTCACAGAAAAAAAAAAATCCATTTTCTATCTATGAATGAATTGTCCTATTTTTTCTCCATTAAATATTTCATAAAAACTATTTTGTTTTTTTGGCCAAGAATCTCATAAAAACTAATTAAAGTCCCAAAAAAAATTATTTTCTATTTTCATTTTAACTTTCCAACAAGTCAACAACATATATATGGAAAATGATCTGTATCAAGAAATAAGAAAAACCATGAAGTATATTTATGTTGTATTTAAATTTTAAAATAACTAATCAATTTTCTATTAGCCTTGTTTTAATAAAAATAGAGCGGTAAAACATCTAATTCTATTTCATACGATTTTGGGGTCTTCTGATCGCTATTAAATATTAATATAATAATATAATATCTTTTTTATAAAAATAGTGGGATTTTATTTGAAAATTAGTAATTTCTTTATGCAGAAATGTTCCATTTTTATATTTTCTTTTGGGCCAAAGTTTTATTTCGGTCTCTCAAGTCTGCTCAAAGTTTCATTTTGGTCCATCAAGTTTTTTTAATTAGTTCCATTTTAGTATCTCAAGATTTCAAAAAGTTCCACCGTTAATCCTCAGCTCTTTCTATCCACTTTCTCTATTAAAAAAAAAAAGAAGAAAAAACTAACTTTAATTCTCTAAAAATTTTATTCTTTATGCATAAATGTTTCATTTTTATATTTTTTTTTTGGGCCAAAGTTTTATTTTGGTCCCTCAAGTTTTTTTAGTTCTATTTTGGTCTCTCAAGATTCTAAAAAGTTCCACATTTAGTCCTTGGCTCTTTTCCATCCACTTTCTCTATTAAAAAACAAAAGGGGAAAAACTAACTTTAGTTCTCTAAAAATTTTATTCTTTTTTGTCAATTGTACCTCCAAACTATGGTGTCAGTTTTAGTTTTACCCCCAAAAATTTGTTAGGTCAATTATACTCTCAATGTTTCAAATTTAAGTTAGTTGTAACCCCAAATTCGAGGTACAATTGACACAAAAAAAAATTGAGGATACAACTGATACAAAAAAAAAATTGGGGTATAATTGATAAAAAAACTTTTGGGGTACAATTGAAACTAACTTCATACTTTGGGAGTACAATTGACTTAAAAATTTTTTGGAGGTACAAGTGAAGTTGATCTTATACTTTGAGGTTACCAATAGTTAAAAAATAAAGGCCAAAGTCCTATTTTGGTCCCTCTGTTATGCTCATTGTTCCAAATAGGTCCCTCAGTTATTTTCCGTTCCATATTAGTCCCTCAGTTATCCAAAACTTGTCAAAGTTGGTCCCTCTAACGTTTTCCATCCATTTTTCCGTTAAAAAAAGAGGAAAAATAAACTTTCATCCCCAAAAGTTTTATTTTCTTAATATTAAGGTCCTTTTCTTTTTATAATAGGATCAAAACGTAAGGAAAAGAAGTAAATTAAGGTTTGAAGTGAATTTGCCCAAAATCTCTCTCTCTCTCTCTCTCTCTCTCTCTCTCTCTCTCTCTCTCTCTCTCTCTCTCTCCCCATTCCAGCTATTGTCTTCATTTCCATTCCAATCACCGTCATCTTCACCCCACCCATCTCCCTTTTCAGATTCTATAGCACCAGCTTCATTACATACACCTTCACGGCCACCAAAATAAACATTTTTCTCATCATTATCGGCTCATGACTAGCACTGTTAAACGGGCCAGCCCGCCCCGCCCCGCTACGGGCCACGGGCTAAATGCGCCGGCCCATTTAGGCCCGTTCTTAAACGGTCTAAATTTTTTTAGTCCAAGCCCGCCCATTTAGCGGGCGGGCCGGACCGGCCCACGGGCTTTGACACTTGTACATGGGAACTTTTTTTAAAAAATGTAAACGAGCCGGACCGTTTAGGCCTGTTTTTAAACGAACTAAATTATTTTAGCCCAAGCTCGCCCATTTAGTGGGCGGGCCGGTCCGGCCCGCGGGCTTGAGCCCGTTTTGACAGTGCTAGGCTCATCCATCCTTATCGTTCAAAACCAACTTGTTCTGAAAATCCACACCAAGTGCATCGGCCTCAATCTGGTGATTAAGATCTGACGTTTCAGTATCGTGATCGAAAATAGGAACAGTGGGTGCCGATCGAAAGCCCAATTCTGGGTTCTCGTTGTAATTCGAAATTGCAGATTATTCAGATTCAGAACGCTCCATTCTCCCTCTACCCTAATAATGGAGATGATAGCAAACAATAATAATTAATTAAAAATAGAAGTAGGTGGGTAGCAAAGCAACAAAGGAAAATGAGGAGAATGGGAGAATGCGGCGGCGAAGTTTGAATCGTTCAACGAGAACAGTGAGGTTGATTTCTCTTCTGGAGAGAGAGAGAGAGAGAGAGAGAGAGAGAGAGAGAGAGAGAGAGAGAGAGAGAGAGAGAGAGAGAGAGAGAGAGAGAGAGAGAGA
>QANZ01013826.1:64040-96845 GCA_003254925.1 Chamaecrista fasciculata
GTCCAGCAATTCGTAACCACCTTACGTAATTGCACCATGACTCTCGTCCCAGCATCTAGTGCGTGCATCTCATGCACCGAGGTCATGCTGGTCTTAGTTCATTTTTGCTCCCACAAAAATAATCGACCAGGGACAATTTTAGATTAATTATCTCATAATTAATCATGGACGTTATCATAGTAAACATGCGAATGATATGACAACACATTAATTTATCTTCCATAAATTAATAATATGTTCACAACATATTTATCAAATAAAATGATTGGCCCTAGGGCACAATCTCCAACAAAATGGTCTATTTTAGTCATTAGCCACAATGAGTTCTACATTCATGCTCGAATCTCTTTTTTGGAAACTTGACTTTCTTTTGTAACGTCTTTTGTGTATGGAAGCCCCCAACATCACAGAAGGCAATTTCTTTGGGATCAATTGCGACAAATCCATGCAGAAGTTACAGAGGCTTGGATGGTTGCAGGCAATTTTAATGCCTATATCAATATTGAAGAGAAATCAAGGGGAGTGAGCTATAATTGGGCTTGCATGGAACAGTATTTCGATTGCCTCCATGACTGTGGTCTCTTCGATTTAGGCTTCAAAGGCCCAAGTTACACTTGGGAAAGGGGTAACCTCAAGGAAATGTTAGATCGTGTAGTTGGTAATTTGAATTGGCAGCATAAATTTCCTGATTGCACCATCTCTCATGGCCTCTTTTATGGTTCAGATCATAGGCCCATCGTCATCAGTCCTCTTGGTATTGGGCTGAACAACCATGCATCGCGGCCTTTCCGGTTCCAAGCAGCATGGCTTACCGATGAGTCTTTCCTTGACTTGGTCCGATCTGCTTGGGACAATAATATTTTTTGGGCTGAAGGTAGTGAAAGGTTTAAATCAAATGGTTTGATTTGGAACAAAAATGTCTTTGGCAACATTTTTCAGCGTAAGCAACACATTTTTAACCGTCTCAACGACATTGATAAGATCCCTGAAGACAGACTTCATGATAACTTGATCACCCTTCGCATTGAGCTTTGGAAGGAGTACAATGACATTCTTCTTCAGGAGGGAGTCCTTTGGTACCAAAGGTCCAGGTGCAAGTGGTTGAATTGTGGGGATCTCAACACGGCCTTTTTTCATACCTCTACTTTGATGCGAAGAATCCTGATGGGGTTTGGGTTAATGATCAGAATCTTCTCAAGGATATGGTGTCCCAGTACTATGAAAATGTCTATCAGGATGACTCCAACATTACCCCACTGGAGATTGGCTTGAATTTTAAGCCTCTGGAGCATGAAGTTGTTACACTTATTGAACAAGTTCCGAATAATGAGGAGATTAAAAACACCGCTTTCAGCATGGGCCTGTTTAAAGCTCCTGGTATTGATGGATTGTACGTTGTTTTCTTTCAATCTCAATGGCATGCCATTGGGGGGGGGGGGGTTTGTGACTTTGTTAAAACAGTACGAAGATTATAAAGGATGTCAACCAAACTCTCCTTGTTCTTATTCCAAAGGTTGATAATCCGAAAAGCCTTCGTGAGATGAGACTAATATCCTTGTGTAATGTTATCTTCAAGATCATTACCAAAGTCATAGCAAATAGACTGAAGATTCATCTCTCTTCTCTAATGTCTCCTAATCAGTGCAGCTTTATCCCCGGGAGGTATAACAATGATAACATTGTTGTTGCTCAGGAAATTATTCACACAATGAGGACTAAACTGAGCAGTAAGGGGTGTATGGCAATAAAGATTGATCTTGAGAAAGCCTATGATCGCCTCAATTGGGATTTCTTGTAGAAAACACTCCTAGATATTGGCCTCAATTCCAACTTTGTTAATGTTATCATGCACTGTGTGACAACTTGTGAAATGCAGGTGCTCTGGAATGGGGAGCATTCTAGAGCTTTTAAAACCTCCAGAGGTGTTAGACAAGGGGATCCTCTGGCCCCTTATCCTTTTTGTGCTTTGCATGGAACGCCTTGCACGCTGTATTAAAGAAGCTATCAGTTTTAAGATGTGAAAGCCCTTTTGTCTGGTTAGGAATGCCTCCCTATATCTCATCTCTTCTTCACGGATGACATTCTTTTGTTCTCGGAAGCTTTGTTGACCCAGACCCATGCCATAAAGAAATGTCTTGACTTGTTTTGCAATGCGTCTGACTAACGAGTTAATGCCTCTAAAACCAAGGTTTTCTTCTCAAAGGGCGTTAATCATACCAGAATTAATCAGATCAGCGATGAGCTTGGCTTCTTCTCAACCTCGGATCTAGGTAAATATTTGGGTATTCCTCTTCTACATGCCAAAGCTACCAAACAGTCTTATAGCTTTATCTTGAATAAGGTTCAACAAAAGCTTAGCAGCTGGAAGTCTCATACTTTGAATTTAGCTAGGAGAAACGTGCTTGTGAAATCCGTTATAACTGCAATCCCTTCATATGCTATGCAAACTATGTCTCTTCCTGTTGGAGTTTGTGAGGATATTGAGAAGTCTGCAAGGAATTTTTTGTGGGTCTCTACCAATGAGAAAAGGAAAATCCATTTTCTGTCTTGGAAAAATGTGTGTCAGCCTAAGGCAAATGGTGGGCTTGGTATCAGACACCTCCGGGAGGCTAATCACATGACGCCTTTCTTATGAAGAATGCTTGGGGCTTGGTGAATAAGAGAGACCCGCTTTGGGTCAAAGTTCTGCGGAGTAAATACGGGTGTGGTACTGACATGATTCCTTCGGTTAAAAATAGAAATGTTGCTTCAAACTTGTCGCGTGGCATCTGTAGTGTTTGGGATAATTTCCAAAACAGGCTCGTTTGGCGGACCAACAATGGGAATTCAGTTTGTTTTTGGAAGGACCCTTGGGTTATCAGTGTCACGCCTGACATCCCGGAGGAAATGACGTTTATGTCTTTTGAAAAAGGAGTAGCCACTAAATTTTTATAAAAAAACTTGGAAAAATTAATGAAAACAATTTTTGAAAATAATTTCGAAAAAGTGGTGGATAAGGCTAAAATTTGAAAACCGGTCTCGAACCAAAGACGGGTTCGAGAGTCATTTGAGTCGTGGGGAAGGTGTTAGGCACCCCACAACACCATCCAAAGGACGGTTACCCTGAAATAACTATACAAAATTAAATGGCCTCAAACTTTAAAAATTCATCATCCAAAAAAGATAAAAACAAAATAAAAAAAATCACACACAAAAGAAAAAGAAAATAAAGAAGAGACAAAGATAAAAATAAAAACAAAAAAAAGATAAAACAAAAATAAATATTCACAAAGATTGGACTTGACTTAGGCGGCGCCTAAGGCCTACGTACCCGGTTAGGGGATCAAAGCCCACGTAGTTCTTAAAGAACACACAGTGAGAAGGGGAGAGAAAATTTACCTGGGCATCCTCGCATTCTCCACAGTTTAATTTAATTTAAGACATTGCGAGAATAAACACACAAGTCACACAATGAGAGAGATGGAAAGCACATACCTTGGGATCTTCTCGTAAAATCCACAACAATTGGGTACTCCAAAGTAACCCTCTAAAAAAGTAAATAAAAAGCTATTCTAGGGAATCCTATCTTAAAGTCCTACCCATTATGCAAAAAGAAATAATAAAAAAAAACATTCTTTTTGTTAAAGAGAAATCATAAATTTAATTCCAAATCTCACATCAAAAACCAAAATGATTGAATTGTGATAGTGATTTTAGTTGTGAAAATTCCGGATTTCATCTAAATTTCCTTTAAGAATTTTTGTGCTTTTTATAATTTTTTTATGTATATAAATGATGAAAAGGAGAAAAGAAAAGAAAATTCATACAAACAATATAAAGTAAAAAAAATAAATGAAATATGTTTTTTATTTTTAGTTTTTGTATATGAAAATAAGAAATGAAATTAAAAGGAAAAAAGAGTAAAAGAAAAAGAATATTTTTGTTGTATTTTTTACAAAAAAAAAAAGAAAAGAGAGAGGAGAAGAAGAAGAAGAAAAGAAACGTGGGGAGGAAGAAGAAAAATGAAAAATGTGATAATTACTCTTTGTTTCCCCAACACTTTGTCCCTTATGATGGTAGGGATCAAAATGCCATTTTGAAAAGGATAGATGGAGCTTAAGTGTTATTTCGCCCAAAGGACTAAAATCCATCAAAGAAATAGAGTGATTCAAAAGAATTGAAAACGCAGTTGGGGCATGAATCACCCATTGTTCTCATAAAAAAACCATCTCTAGTTTTGACAAGATGAAGCAAGAATTCAAGAAGAAAAGTGCAAGGTGAACACAAAACCACAAGTGTTTCAAATCCTTACCTTGTTGAGTCTTTTGTGAAATAGAACTCACACTTCTCACTCTCAAAAACTCACTCACAAACTCACCTCCTTTTCTCTTAGAAAATATGCGTCTCCCCCCTTTTCCTTGTAGCCAATGATTTTTATTTTTAGGGTAAATTACACAAAAGGGCCCTGTGGTTTGACCAATTTTCAGACAGGGTCCCTGTGGTTTAAAAAGTGTCAAACAGGGTCCTTGTTGTTTGCTCCGTTAACAAAAAGGATCCTGAGGTATATTTCTGTCCAAAATTTAACAGAAATTTTGGCTAAAATATTATTTTAAGACCCTAACTATTAAGTTTTATGTGTTTGACTCCGTAGAAGGACTTTGTCGCAAAAAAAAGAAAAGTTTCATAATGAATAATGAAATTTCACCCTCCCTCTTCTTCTTCTTCAAATCTTCTTCTTCCAGATTCAGATTCCAAGCTCCCGCTCATCCCAAATTCTTCAAATCTTCTTCTTCCAGATTCAAATTTCACCCTCCATCTTCGTTAATTCTTTTAGCCATCTCTGTTAAAAATTATAATTGTTAATACTATTACAATATAAAAGCTCTAGGAACGACGTCGTAGGAGACTCCGACGACATCTCCAACCTCCTTCTCGACGCCGACCTTCGTAATAAGAGGAAGAAGAAATTAATTAGGAAACCGAGAAAACACAAGAGTTTGTCGGAGCTCGAATTCGAAGAGCTGAATGGGTCCTGAGAACTTATTAGAAGCACTGGAGAGATTAGAGAAAAATGGAAGGTGAGCGACGTCGTTGGGCTTGGAATCTGAATCTAGAAGAAGAAGATCTGAAGATGTACGTCGTTGGGCTTCGGAGTCTCCTACGACGTCGTTTCCAGACGAGTCGGTGTACGGTGGAGAGAAGGAATCGTCGAGCTTGAAGATGTTGGTGTCGCTCGTAGACCTGGAATCGACAGTTGGGATGAGCGAGAGCTTGGAATCTGAATCTGGAAGAAGAAGATTTGAAGAAGAGGGAGGGTGAAATTTCATTATTCATTATGAAACGTTTCTTTTTTTTTTTGCGACAAAGTCCTTCTAGGGAGTCAAACACATAAAAATTAATAGTTAGGGTCTTAAAATAATATTTTAGCCAAAATTTCTGTTAAATTTTGGACGGAAATATACCTCAGGACCCTTTTTGTTAACGGAGCAAACCACAAGGACCCTGTTTGACACTTTTTAAACCACAGGGACCCTGTCTGAAAATGGTCAAACCACAAGGCCCTTTTGTGTAATTTACCCTTATTTTTATCATCAAGATTGTGAGTCATCACCATGAATGCTCAATTAAATTCCAATTAAAAATTGGAGTTGGTTTTTGAGGAAATGCCTTGCTTTTTGTCCTCCTAATTAAGGAAACATGATTGCCAATCCCTTTAATTGAATTGAAAATGCAATTAAATAAGACTCATTGACCATGAAATTTCCTTGTTAGAGTGGTGGGACTCCCCTCTTTTTTGCTCTCTGACTTTTGTCCTTTTTCTCAACCAAATTCATTCTCATCTTGTAGCTAGTATTAGGTCAAATTATTAAGGAAGAAACATGACTTTAATTCACACAATCGACCCTCATAAATTTGATGCCAATAATTACAAAATTTCCCTTAGTTTGTAGTTGAAAATCACACCAAATTAATAGAAAAAATCTGAATTGAATGCCCAAAAACACCCTCATGAATTTGATCCATGAATTTTGATTTTTCTCATTAAAATCATTGATTTTCCTTTCTCATCAAAACCCTCACATTTGACCTTGTATTTTTTCTTTATTTTATTTAAATTATTAATAAAATAAAATAAAATAAAATAAAGAACAAAAACTAAAAGTTTTTTTTATCTACAAGATTGACCCGGACCAAATGCGATGTTTACAACCGACGTGGATCCCCTTGAAAGCTACACGTCTGTCTCCTTTCCTGAAAGAGAGAGAAACAAGAAAATATGTGAGTTCTTGAATCCTTCTAGGAAAGAGAGTTTGTGGTATGTCCCCCCCTAATGCTCTTAATCCCGAGGACTCACACGCTTGGAGGTATGAGATGAATGGATCTTTCACTGTGAATTCTGCTTATCGCTTTATGATTTCTTCTAGGGATCATATTACGAATAGAAAATTGTGGACCTCTATCTGGAAATGGAAAGGGCCACCTAAAATCCAACATTTTTTGTGGCTTGTTGCGCATGATTGTATACCGGTCATTGCCAATTTGCATAAGAGAAATGCTATTAGCAGTGATGGTTGTGGGACTATGTGTGGTAGTCGTGAGACCACTCTTCATTGTTTGAGAGACTGCCCTCGTGCTCGAGAATTCTGGGAACACCTTGTTAAACCTGAGGCTTGGAGTCTCTTTATCTCCCATAATCTCCAGGACTGGCTCACGTTTAACTTGTCCTCTAATCTGTCCCATAATAGTTTTAACTATCAACATTGGGACATTATGTTTGGGTATGACTGTTGGGTCCTTTGGATTAAAAGATGTCATGATCTCTTCAGCGAAGCAAGAACCCTGACCAGAAGTCTCCTCCTACTCTGTCATTTTTTCTATTCTGATTATCACATTTTGCTTAATCATCATCTGGGGAAAGCCTTACTTCAGCGAAGTATGGAGCACTTCAAAAGGGAGTCGTTGGCGCATGAGAGTTTTAAATTTAATGTTAATAGATCAGTGAGACAAGATGGCAGTACTACGTGTGGTGGGGTGCTACATGATCATAATGGTAGTTGGAAACATGGCTTCGCTCGAGTTATGAGGAAAAGCACAATTACCATGGTTGAACTTCATGGTATTTTGGATGCTATTCGCATCTCCTGCAGTTTGGGCCTACATAAGATTCACATTGAATCAGACTCGGCTGTTGGAGTTAGGATGTGCAACTTCGGAGTTGACACTTTACACCCTTGTTTTAATTTAGTGAACCAGATCAAATTGCTTATTCTCTCTAATCCCAATCGTTTTGTGATTACTAAAGTGTACAAGGAAGTTAACTCTACTGTAGACTTCATTACTCGTCAGGCTCATTCACTAACTCAAGGTCTCCATGTCCTCCATGATCCACCTCCTGGCTGCCAGCACCTACTTTGGGATGATTTTAGAGGAGTCTTATATCCTCGTCTTGTGGCCTATGCCCATGTTTAGCTTCTTCTAGCTTTCTTTTGTTTACCAAAAGAAAAAGTATGTACTGACTGCTGAGTAATAATTTTAAGGTCGAATGTTCAAATTGGTCCTAAATATATGCACTAAGTTTATTTTGGTCCCAAATGTTTCTTTTTGGTCATAAATATTTTCATTTAGTTTCATTTTGACCTTAAACTATTGAATGTGGTCATATCTCTCTCATTTCAAGTTCGAATATGACAAGTCTACAGCCATGGGTTGCTTTAGACGAGTGCTTTTTCTATCTAGTTGGGGAAGTCAACGAATAAAGTCAAATCGAATCTTAAAAGTGATAAGCTCATTTCATGGTCAAATAAGCAAAATTGGTCATATACAACTCGTTTCAAATCTGTTTGGGACAAGTCCAAAGTTACAAGTTACTTTTAACGATTCTCTTTTTGTCCAGTCAACTTACGAGATCAAATTGGGTTCCAAAGTAAGCTCGAGATTAAAGATGCACAATGTACTCTACTTTTTTATTCAAATACTCAAATTGATCATCATACTATATGGTGAATTTTATTTTCATTCTATAACTTTTTTTTTTGAAATAGTCCTCAAATGATTATTGTTATTCAACCATTAGTCCAAACTATAATTATATCAACATTCGATCATTATTATGAGTTAACATATTGACATGTAATTTTTCTCTCTCTTACGTGTCAAAAATACTAACATGAATTAAACTAATAATTTTTTCATGGTTGAATGCTCTTTTTGTTCATTCCCTTTCAGAAAAAGTTCAACTTGATTTATTATTTATGCAACATTGTTCAAAATGATCTTACTGTTATATTCTTTATCCTTTTTGTTTTTTATGACATGGCACCTAATCTATCTCCTCTTTCTCTTTCTTGTAACATGACTTTTTTTTAGAAAATATCAAGGAAAAGAGTAGTATAATGAAGTTTGCATATCCATAATCTTCAAAACAAAACTTATGGTACGCATGAGAGAGAAAGAAACAGGTATGAAAGAGAGAGAGAAATTAGGTCATGTGTCACATCATAAAAAATTGAAAAAAGAAACAGGTATGATATAACTTTTCAGTTCAACCAACACGCATTCTTATACGTTAAGAAATGTTTACACAATACCTATTAGCAGTGTTATGATAACTAGACCGTATGGTCCGACTAGAACCCAAGAGTGAATGTGGTTCGATTTAGACTATTGGGTCAATGGGTTGTTTAGAAGGGTGAACCATCCATAATCGCTTTAGACCGGGTTGACCTATATTGAACCGTGACTTAAAATAGTTTTTAAAAATTGACTAGGTCATAGTATTTTTTAGAAAACAATTTTTTTTTTTGCTATTTTTTTATTAATATGATGAGCCAAATGCATAAATAAATAACATAAATCTTAATATAAAATGTTACAAATCAATTAAAACAAAGAAAAAACTCAATTTTTGTAACCTAATTATAATTATTCATATTAAAATCAAAAGAAAAATTGTTCATATTATTATATAAATTTTATGGTTTTATTTTATTGTTTATACATTATTTTTATTTACATGTTTGTATTTTTTTATTTATATAGTCATTTAGTCTAACTATGAAATGAATCAATCAATTCGTAACACGAAAAGTCTTTCTAATTCATTTATGGATCCAGTTTTTAGAACTTCGCATGTTAGCCAAAGCTCATGTAGACTTTTTGCATTTTAGTCTTTTCAACTCATGTTTGTATTTTTGTTTCAATTATTTTAGGTCCTTTATGGAATGTGATGATTTTATGTATCTTTATTTTCAAAATTGGCAAAAGCATTTTTTTTATCTATAAATTTTACATAGATTTTTTTATTTTGTCTTCAATATTTGTTTACTATCAATCTTGTCTTTAAAATTTCATATTTTGATTTATATTATTCGTTGCTCTAACTTTAACCAAATATTAATAACAGATTTTACGTGGTTAATGACATATAATATAAAATCTGTGAAGCATGAATACTTTATTTTGAGGATGTGTCGCTGTGTCAGACACATATCCATGTCCGACATCGTATGACACCATACGACACATATTCATAAGTTTCAAAATATAAAATTAATTTTTTGTGACTTTTACATGATAANTGAAGATGAGGAAAAAGAGGGGGAATTGAGAATAAGTGGCTGGATCAATTAAGGGACCGCAAAGTACACTGGCCAAAACGCAGGGACCGGAAAATACACTACAACAATGCTGATGTGTCTCTATTTATCTATGTGGCACAAATTTTTTTTTTCAACATAACGGGATCTGACGTGGCGATAACGGGACACGTCAGCACATAACGGGACACATCAGCGTTCGTTATGGCCACGTCAGCATTTTTGTAACGCCAATATGACGGAGGGACCAATTAGTGCAGCGCTTGCGAAATTCGGGGACCGGCTAGTACATTGGGTAAAATTCAGGGACCTATCTGTCAGCGAGTGCATAAATCAGGGACCAGAAAGTTATTTTACTCAATATGAATTGATATTTTAATTTTTAAAGTTTTCATTAAAGCTTATGAATTTTTAATTGTTTATATGTATAAATATATGTCGTGTCTTGTAATTCTAAGAACTTGACGTGTCAGTGTATCCGTGTCGTGTCCCGTGTCCGTTGTCCGTGTCCATACTTCATAGTGTAGAATTAATAGAAAAAGAAATTTAAATATTAACTCAGATTGAAAAATACAATGAAGTAGTCGTTAATTTATTAAAAGGAGCTAGTCAAAAAATAAAAATCAATCAAAATATGAAACTTTTAAGACAAAGTTAACAGTAAACAAACATTAAAGACAAAATTGAACATTTCTGTAAAATTTCAAAATGATTCCTAAGTATAAAAAAAAAGGAAAAAAAAAACAACAATATGTCTTTTTAATAGGACCAAAGTCTTATTTTGGTCTCTCAAGTTTTTTTGTTCTATTTTGGTCCCTCAAATTTCTAAAAGGTTCCACCGTTAACCTTCTGCTCTTTTCTATCTACTTTTTACGCTAGAAAAGGAAAAAAACTAACTTTAACATTCCAAAAGTTTTATTTATTTATTTATTTTTTTGTATCAAGGTCTTTTTCCTTTTAGTGGGAAAAAACTTTAGTTGTTGTTTTTTTTTCTTTTATAATAAGATTAAAACGTAAGAAAAAAACTAAACAAATTAAAGTTTTAATCGATTTTGCCAAAAAAAGAAAATAGAACACAATCTATTTCTTCCTCTTGAGAAGGGAATTTGAGATAAGGAAGAAGAAGAAGAAGGAGGAGGTCAGGAGGAGGCAACTGTGTTCTTTTATTTTGTTTTTCTTTTGATGCGAAATCAACTAAAACGTTCATTTATTTTCTTTTCTTATATTTTGATCTTATTAGGAAAATGACCTTAATGTTAAAAAATAAAATTTTTGGGGATGAAAAGTTAACTTTTTTTTCTTCTTTAATGGAATAGTGGATAGAAATTAATGCGACTAACGGTTAAATATTTTGAAAATACGAGAGATCATCGATTCAGCAGCAGTTCGAAAGGTTGACTTATTTGGGAATCTCTGGATCTATGCTTATTTTCAACTCCCCGAAGCATTTCGTCGCTTATTATGCCCTTCCTCGTCTATGGGTGCCTAGGTATCCACCATAAGCCTTTCCTCGTTTGAACCTCGCAGTATAGAATGAAAAAAACTTAGGTTTTGTTTGGATTAGGAATTTTGTGAGAGAAGGGGAGGGGAGGGGAGAGATATTAAAAATACCTCCTTGTTTGGGGTTAGAGAGATGAATAAGGAGGGATTAAAATTAAGGGTAAATTACACAAAAGGGCCTTGTGGTTTGGCCCATTTTCAGATAGGGTCCCTGTGGTTTAAAAAGTGTCAAATTGGGGGTATGTGGTTTCCTCCGTTAGCAAATAGGGTCCCAGGTGGTTTATTCCATCCAAATTAACGGAGTTAGGTTAGAATAAATTTTAAAGTGGACTGTTTTGTAATTTGAGCGTTTTTTTATTAAAACAAACTAAAAAAGAGGACTATTTTGCAATTTGAACCAAATCACTTCCTTCTTCCCTTTTTCTCCTTCTCTCTTCCTTCTTCCCCGCTTATCCACTCTGAATCCACAAGAAACCATGATTCCACCACATGCTAAATGAATCCAAGGGCTAGTAGAACACAATACGCCATAAACGCTTAGGAAAGATAGGAATGCCATGAAACAGAGAGAGAAGAAGACGCTGTGACCTTTGATTTTGTACAAACCCATCTTGGTGAAGTCGGCGATGAGATTCCGACAGTCTTTGGAGACGTCGGAGACGAAGTAGTCTTGGAAGTAAAATCTGGTGAAGAGGGCGTCGAGGCGTTTCCATGCGGCGGCGGGATGGAAGGTGACGAAGGCGTTGGTGACATCTTGGCCAGCGAGATTGAGAAGGGGAAGCTCGCCGCCGGGATGGTGGTTAGCCCAATCGGAGACGTTGTAGATCTTGCCCTGAATGGAAATCCGTAGAACTCTGGGTTTGTTGGTTGCGGAGTTGTTGCTTCGAAATGTACTTCTGGGTCGAAATGGGAGGAGGGTAGCGGGGAAGAAGAAAGAGAGAAGGAGAAAAGGGAAGAAGGAAGTGATTTGGTTTAAATTGCAAAATAGTCCTCTTTTTAGTTTGTTTTAATAAAAAAATGCTCAAATTACAAAACAGTCCACTTTGAAATGTATTCTAACCTAACTCTGTTAATTTGAATGGAAAAAACCACCTGGGACCCTATTTGTTAACGGAGGAAACCACATATCCCCAATTTGACACTTTTTAAACCACATGGACTCTGTTTGAAAATGCGCCAAACCACAAGACCTTTTATGTAATTTACCCTAAAATTAATCCTCCTAGTCCATCTCCTTCATAAGGGTATTTTGGGGGATTTACGAGGAAAATGACCGAATTGTCCTCCTGATTCGCTGCATCCTTCTCCTTTGGACACAACCGTTCAGCTACACTCTTGTCGACGCTTTCTTCGACCACGACGACGAGACAAAGATGGGGAAGAAGACGAAAACATCTTTCTCGAGCTGGTAATCGTAATCACCACTTTTCGATTTTCCGTCTTCACAGAAAATTTCTGCCGTATAGTTCTCGAATGTAGTGAGTTTTTGTGTTGACATTTATGTTTTCCTTGTTCATCTGACTATGTTTTTAAGCTTAGACTTGCACATTTGGAATCGTTGTGCGAGATTTAGTAGAAATTATTTGTTCTAGAGATAGACTGACGTAGTAAGTTAAAGTCAATTATTCTGTGTGAAGCATTCCATTTTGATTCATTTTTTTCCCAGTGTGAGTTGGAAACGCTAGTATAATCAGTACGAACGATGAATAAGGTGATTTCATGTATAGAAGCTTTTAGTTTTCAGACTTCTGTTTGGTCAGGCTAATTGGTTGACGTGATTATGTATATATTTGGGTAGTGAGGAAAGCTGAAAGGGATAACCATGTGTTCATATACCAAATAATCTTTCAGAAGTTTAATATGTCTCTTGGTGGGTTTTAATTGCTGATTATATGGTAAATTTAGGAGTGTTGAGAGGGTATTGCAATTGTCATCAACAGTGTTTGTTTGGTTCTGATAAATTTTGCTGACTTACAATTTTTACTCACTCTACCAAAAATAGAACAATACATCTGTCTTATTCTTCATTATTTCTTAAGTATAGTGATGAGTGATGAGCTTATCTTATTTTCGTTTTTAAATAACTGTGTTGCTCTGTTTCTCTCTACACTATCTACAATACTGTCAAAACAGTGCCGGCAATTTTTGCTTGGTGAGTTCATAGAAGCAAACATTACATATTGATGGTATGTACCAACGTTATGGATTAAAATCATGATCATTTGGCGGAACCATTTGTAGATTTACAATAGTTGATTTCCTTTTATTTGCAATGGTTAATTCTGTTAAAATATTGATGTTCAAGAATCCAAATACTCTCAATATTCTAATAAAATCAAATCATGGTTAATTAATTTTAAGGTGTTGGGTTGTGACGGTACTGCATCATTCTTCCTGTGTGGGTCTGTATTCTTTAAAGCGAAACAAAACTCATTTAAATCATTAAAATAAGATAATCCCATTATGTATCATTGATCAATAATCCTTATACATATTATTACTGATTGGGTGTCTCATTAATTCTTTGTATGACTTTTGCCTTGTGACAAACTTGGTATCCATTTACTGATAAGGATTATTGATCAGTGATACATAATGGGATTATCTTATTTTAATGATTTAAATGAGTTTTTATTTTTTAGTGCTTAAGGGATCGGAGAAATAATTAAATTAAACTTGAATTCTACCTGTTAAATAACATCTATTGCCACTCAATTACTATATACTAATAATTAGTACACATAAACTTAAAACTTTATGTATACTTATAGCCATCCATCATGCTATTGTACTTGAATCTTGACAAGCATGGACTCTTTCTGACTTGATTGATATTTGTAGTCTAATGTAGGTCCACTAATTCTGTCCTACTAGCTTGCTTCCTTTCTTTTCAATTTTTCATTCAAATTCTGAATTTCAGTAATGATGGTGAAAAATCAACCATCAAGACATGTCAATTATATTCTAAAACAAAAACATAACAAATAAAACTTGTAAAAGTTGCAGTATGGAGTTGTAGCCTAACCAGTGTAGAAATGTTATGGGCAATATTTTCTATATGTATATTGTGATAGGACCAACTACAACTTTCTGCTTTGGGGTTCATTTTGTTAAACTCCAAGTATAGTCTTCATTTTGTTAGAATATTTTATTTGTGGTTCCCAATATCTAATTATATTGATTAATTAGTTATTCTTCCTTGATTTGCATCTTCACAAAGTAAAGTGTAAAATTATATTAAAGCCCGTGAATTAATTTTATGAGGAATGAGTCGCTGGCTATATATACGCTTCTTGACCAATAATGGACTGCAAGTCAGCACTAGTCTACTACTATGCATAGAAACATTTGATTAATTTGCATTGGTATCATGACCCAATTTGTGAATCGGTTTTATTATAGCTTGACCTTATTTTTTGCACTGTTTGGCTGTTTTGTGGAATCAAGTGTAAGTAAGGATGTAGGATGTCTGTCACAAAGTCAAAGAAACGTGGTTTTTATTTGGTGTGGACCAACAACTTTCTGCTTTAGTAATGTGTAGATCAATTTGTTTTTTCTGTAAATTGAGAGAAATGTTGAAACCACAAACAGCAGAGGCATCGGTGTCTTCACAGCATGCTTGATTTACTTGTACAGTGTTACAAATCTGCACTTGAAAATATGATCTGCGGAGCTTGTTTGATTTATATAATTTTCTGTCTTGATTCTCATTTATTATTAGTTCATAATTGTTATGGTTTAGTGCCTGCAAGTTTTATGAACTTCATCCAATTATGTAGATAATCTAATCAGTTGTTTAAGTGGACATTTTTGTTATCTAAGGCTGTCTTTCCTTTGATACTTTTGGCGTCTAAGCTTTTTGGAATGTGTATAGTTCATAAGTTAATTATTATTTTGCTAATTTAGTTCAAATTGTTTTGAGTGCCTGAGTTTATTCTCTTTTAGGTTTCTGATTATTCTTTCTCAACTTCTTGCATTCTCTACCATCTCAGATTACTTCCTACTTGTTTGTAAGCTAAGATAGCTAGCTTTTAAATGGATCAATGATGTCTTCAAATACTCTTGATATCGATAACTTCTTTGTTCTTGCTAGAAAATGATATTGAATTTTTTACTATGAGTATTCAATATTCAACGGTATATTATATAATTTAGTTTACTCGGCAAGGTGTTAGAGCATGGGAAACTTTGTTGTTCTTTTTCTTTATCGAGAAATAATGAAGTCTTTTTTTTTTTGTGAAATAGGTATTGAAAAGAACAAAGATTGAAGAACAAGGAACGAGAGATGATATTAAGTATTTCTTTTATAGGCTTTTAGGTTGAAGAAATTTTATACAATATGTTTATTTTTTGCGAACATAAAACGTATATTTTGATACTGTTTGGCGCCTTAAAGCGAGGGCTTTAACAAAACCCACAAGCGGATTGCTGATTAAAGAACTTCGCTAATTTGAACTCCTTCGCTCGCTCGCTATGGACGAAGCTCCATTGGAAACTTCAAAACCCTCTGGAATCCTAATGGGTTACCCTCGTTACCGTCGATCACATTTAAAGAGTGAAACATTCCGCACGCTGGTTTGTATCCTATCCCACTGCTGCGACGAGTCCCGGCTTTCTGGTTCAAATCAAGTTCATTCTGATTCTCAAGAACTCAAAAATCTTGGTAAGTGAAGATTAAGGTTTTTCTTCTTGCATTTTGTTTTCATCGATTATTCAATAGTGTTCTTCTGGAGCTGGAGGTTTGAGCTATGCTTATGGTTTTAAAGTTTTTCTGTTTGTTTCAATTTAATTAGGCAGTTACCCTATATTTTCCACCTTTCTTTTGATGTTATTCTTTAATTTATGTTTCAAGATAATGGCACCGAGAGAGGCGAGCGAAAAAGGCAAGAAAAGGATTCTGGGCACTCAAAAATTGATGACACTGATATTATGGATCCTAGAGATCCTGTACCCCATAAGGAAACACAGGTTTTAGAGACCTTTGAAGGGGTTAATGTCCATGGTAGAGAGTTTACTGAGGAGTCTATGATGGAAGTAGAGAAAGATGAAGGCTTTTCTGGAATGCAGGTTATAACGATATGTGAAAGTGAAAGTACTGAGGCTGTGTTATTGCGAGATAATGGGTTGAAGAAGGAGCAGAAGCAAAAAGATGAGTTAAATCAGATTGTGGAAGGAACTGAAAAACTTGTCTGTGAGAATGGTTTAAACCCCTTGAACTCATGGTTATGTGAGAAACAAAGTGGAAGCAGTGAAATTGATTTGATGGATTACCAATTAGAGTATGTTGAATTTAAAGGAACTGAAAGTGAGTTACAGGTAGATGGAGAATTTAATCAGCAAGCCTTGGAGGGTTTTCATGCATCGTTAACTCCCGACATTTCATCATTTGCAAAGTATCAAAACCCTGTACCAGCGGTCAAGTCACCAAGTGAATTGGCAAAACCGATTTGTGCTGCAATTTCTTCTCTTCCTAGTTCTATACTGGGTGAATTTGGAAAGGAAGAAGAACATGGTGAAAAGGTCCTTGAAACTATACAATTTTTTGTTGATCAGGGTGTGAGTAGCGAAGCAGTGAACTTAAGTGCAAAGCATGGGAGACAAGAAGAGGAAAGGGAATTGGTGAATAGGGTTTGTGCTGCAACGAGTTCTCTTCTTGTTGCCGAAGTGTATGAGTTTGGGAAGGAAGAAGAACATGGTCTAAAGGTCCCTGAAACTATACAATTTTCTGTTGATCAAGGTGTGAGTAGTGAAGCAGGGAATTTAAGTGCAAAGCATGGGAGACAAGAAGAAGAAACGGAATTGGTGAATGGGGTTTGTGCTGCAGCGAGTTCTCTTCCTGTTGTCGAAGTCAGTGAGTTTGGGAAGGAAGAAGAAGATGGTCTAAAGGTCCCTGAAACTATACAATTTTCTGTTGATCAGGGTATGAGTAGTGAGGTAGTGAATTTAAGTGCAGAGCATGGGAGGCAAGAAAAGAAAACAGAATTGGTCAATACAGTTTGTGCTGCGAAGAGTTCTTTTCCTGGTGCTGAAGTGGGTGAGTTTGAGAACGAACAACAATATAGTCAAAAGGTTTCTGAAGCAATGCACTTTTTTGTAGATCAGAGTATGACTAGTGACACATCAAATTTAAGTATGAAGCATGAGAGACTACAAAAGGAAATGGAATCGGTGAAACCTATCTCTGCTGCAATGAATTCTCTTCCTGCTATTAGAGAGGATGACTTTGAGATGGGAGAATCACATGGTCCAAAGGTTCCTGAGACAATGCACTTTTTTGTAGATCCTGTCGCTGCTGGAGAATTTAATTTAAGTGAATATGGTGGAGAGACGAAGTCAATACTGGACACTGATATGTTGGAAGCTAAACATGTAATGCAGCCAGAAGAGCGACCAGAAAAAATAATTAGTGCAAATGATGATACAAGAACATTTTCCAATAATTCGAATAAGGAAGGAGATGTTGAAGAAGGAGAAATTTCTGGTGAAGTTGGAATGGAGGACATTCCATTTGATATGTCTTCTGCAGATTCTTTAATGTTACAACAGAGGAAAGATGAGGTTCAGAATCCCAAAAATGTAATTGAAAATATAGCATTTGGTAGGAATAAAGAAAAAGAAGATAGTTGTAAACTTGTGTCCTTTATGGTTCACACACCTCAAGATGACTGTAACACTAGACAAGTAGAACCTAGGGCAAGTGATAACAATGGGTTTCAAAGTGGAGTTAATACAAGAATCTCTCGGGAAATTATAAATTATGGAGACTTAGATTTAGTTGAGCAAGTTTCTGTTTTAAAGACTGGACGAAGTAAAGGCAGACACAGTGGAACTCAAGAGATCGTTGACTTGCCAGCAGCTTTGCCTTATGACCAAGTCCATAGAGGGTTCTTCAAAGAAGAAGCCACTGCAGATCAGCAGAATGCATCTGCAGGAAAGGTATGATTTTTGCCTGCATCCTTCGGTGAATTATACAGTGAAAAATTTGATTTCCTTACAGTAACAACTAACATTTCACCTAAATATTTGAATATTATGTTTCATTTAATTTTAGTTGTTATTATAGTTATCCCATTGTATGCATGAAAAGATTTGATTGTGTGATGATCATTTTTTGTTCTTTCCTTGTTAATTTTTAGTCTAGTCTGTAGTTAATACAAGATAGTATAGGCATATTTTAGGCTTATATTACAGTTTATATCCTGTAACAAAATTATAAACTCATTTCCCTTACATTTTTATCTTCGTATGATTAAGCCCCAAATTATTTGTCTGTTCTTCAGTTCTCATCTGATCACGAGCTGGTCACATCTTAAAAGCTTTTGTGAAAATCTTAAGGATTTAAAAATGAAAAATGCAGAGAGCCATCTTGAATTTTCGGTCATTTGCAAAGAGCCCCTTGAACTTTAAAATCGGAAGATAGTGTTGAGAATTCTAGAATTATCTAGAATTATTTTATTTCTTATTTTATCATTATTGTGAGATAAATGCTATTTATTGGTGTATTTATTGTGATTAGCTGTAGTGCTATTTGTTAGGAGTTTGTATATAGTCTAGAATTGTTTTTTTGTATGTTTAAGAATTTTTGTTTTGATTATTAGGGTATCTTTGTACAAAGCCTTGTAGAAGTTTTTCTCTGAAATATACATTTCATCCCACAACCCTAACTCTATTGAAATCACACAATTATCTTTTAGGATTAGAATGATCTTATCTTATTATTGTCTTTTAAATTAGAATCTGATTTATATTATCATTATGTTATCAAATAGGATTAAATTAGATATTAAATTAGATATCTTTTGATATTATCTTTTCCAAGTAGGATTAGGATTCCTAACTTGATTAGGAATATTTTTTCTCTTATTTAAGTCTTGTAGACCTTTTTGTTTAGATGAATAATAATACGAATATTATCATCTAATTCTCAACCTGGCATTAGAGCCAGGTTGACTCTCGTCAACTTTATGATTCATCCTAAATACTTTTAGGAGAACCACTACAGGTATTAGAACTTGGTAAATTCTTTCGGGCCTTCATTGCCTCCACTCTAGGTTTTACCTAAAACCTAAAATTGCCCAGCCTTCATTGCACTTAGGGTACGTATCGAACCATTGCCCAACCTTCAATGCACTCAGGGCACAATCCGTAAATTCCTTATTTCAATAAAGCTAACCTACCATCGACAATATTTTACCAGTCTTTTTTGCCAACACCCATCGTCCTTAATTGATGATATATGCTTCTCTTCACTGGCCTTCATTGCCCCTGTTTCGCGTAGACTACAATACTACCAATACTTTTTAAGGGCCTTCATTGCCTTCTCAACTTCTTAGCCCGTTGTCCAAATGTAATTGGGGGATCATCACAGAACCCTCCGTTTTTCCACCCACTGGTCGCCGGAAGTCCACCGGAGGAGCCACACACCGCCACACGCTGTTTCAGTGTTCTTCTCGTCGTTCCATGCGCCGGCGCGTGAAGGTGCGTCCGTCACCGTTTTCTGTTGTCGTCGCCATAGACTTGGTCGCTGGCCACTTTAGACTCTGACCCAGGGAGGTTTCTACTCTAAATCAACTTTGTCGCCGGTAATCCCCTTTTGTTTCATGCTTCATTGACGAACCTTGTTGTGAGATGTGTCCTTAAAGACTTCTATTCTTAGCTCGTCCTTAATTGACAACAGTCACTGAAATTTTATTGTCCTTCATTAACAACTCTAAATCACCCTTGGTGACATGATTTCCTTTTCTTCCCAAGTTTCGTCCTTTATAGACGAAGAGTTGCTCCTTTTTCCTTCAGCAACATTATTTTTATCCTTATAGAGTGGCCCCTGAGGTTCAAATAGAGTACAAGCTCTTGTATAAAGAGAGCCTATGAGACTCGTAAAAGAACACAAGCCAACATTATTTTTTACCCTTATAGAGTGGCCCTTGAGTACAAGCTCTAGTAAAAACAAGCCTCTGAGACTCGAAAAAGAACACAAGCCAACACTTTTTACCTTAATTGTAGCCTCTGAAGTTCATAAAAGAGTACAAGCTCTAAAAGGGGAGCCCCTAAGACTCAAGAAGAACACAAGTCATTACTACTTTTGTCCTTAATTGACAATTGTTATTCACACGTCCTTCATTGACGAATTGACCTTGCATTCTTCATTGACGAATTAACCTTCGGCCTTCATTGCCATTATCACATGGCTCTCATTCAGGCATCGTCTTCTTCCAACAACAACAATGTTTAAGGAAGCACAAATTTCAATCAAGACCCAAGCTGAGAATGGAATGTTCCTATTCTCAGCTTGAGGGGGAGTGTTGAGAATTCTAGAATTATCTTGAATTATTTATTTCTTATTTTATCATTATCTTTTAGGATTAGAATTATCTTATCTTATTATTATCTTTTAAATTAGAATCTGATTTATATTATCATTATCTTATCAAATAGAATTAGATTAGATATTAAATTAGATATCTCTTGTTTATCTTTTCCAAGTAGGGTTAGGATTCCTAACTTGATTAGGAATACTTTTTCTCTTATTTAAGTCTTGTAGACCTTTTTGTTTAGATGAATAATAATAGGTTAGCTTTATCATTATTCTTCAGCATATTAAGAAATAGTTCATTTTGTCTGTTCTTTTTCCCTCAATTAAAGATAAAAACCAGCAGTGGTGGTTCTTCCGGCGACAAATTTTTCTCTTATTTAAGGACTATGGTTAGTATCAAAGCCAGGTTGGAATCGGATATTAGTAGTAATGGCTGGTATCAGAGCCAGGTTGACTATGGTCAACTTCATTATTCATCCTAAATACTTTTAGGAGAACCACCACTGCTGGTTTTTTTCTCAGAGCTTGGTAATTTTTTTCCTTTTGGCCTTCATGGCCCCTTTTAGCCAGGTTTAATTTTAACACCTAAAACTGTCCAGCCTTCATTGCAATTAGGGCTTTCAATAAACCTAACCTACTATCGGCAATGTTTTACCCAGTCTTCTTTGCCAATACTCACCATCCTTAATTGATGATATAAGCTTCCCTTCATTGGCCTTCATTGCCCCTGTTTCACGTAGACTACACTACTACCAATTTTTTTTGCGCCTTCATTGCCTTCACAACTTCTTAGCTCATTGTCCAAATTTAATTGAGGGATCATCACAGAACCCTGCGATTTGCTGTTCATTAGTTGCCGGAAGTTCACCGGAGTATCCACGCGCCGCCACGCGCAACTTCAGACTTTTGTTCGTCGTTCCACACACCAGCGCGTGAAGGCGCGTGCGTCACCGTTCTCTGCTGTCGTCGCCACAGACTTCGTCGCCGGCCACTATAGAGACGGACCAAGGGAGGTTCTTACCCTAAATCACTCTTCCTGGCGGTGATTTCCTTTTCTTCCCATGTTTTTCCCTTTATAGACGAAGTGCTGCCAAGTGCTGCCTTCCTTCAATGACGGAACCTGCCTAATCGTGACTCACAAAATTTCATTAACTTCGTTTGCTCGGCCTTTGAGGTTCAAATAAGAGTACAAGCTCTAACGAGAAAGAGAGCCTCTGAGACTCATAAAAGAACACAAGCAACATTATTTTTACCCTTATAGAATGGCCCTTGAGGTTCATAAAGGAGTACAAGCTCTGAAAAAGGGAGCCCCTGAAACTCAAAAAGAACACAAGCCATCACTTCTTTTATCTTTAATTGTAGCCTCTGAGGTTCATAAAAGAGTACAAGCTCCGAAAAGAGAGCCCTGAGACTCAAGAAGAACAGAAGCCATTACTACTTTATGAAGGACGTATGAACACAAGCCATCCAATTCTTTGTTGAGAATTGGATATCTAATCTAAATATCTAATCTTTAATTTTATCTTTAATTGTTTAGGGGAAAACAGACAAAAGGAACTATTTCTTAATATGTCGAAGTTGAGGACCTATTTTCTAGTCTTGAAAGTTTATGAGGCTATTTGAAAATGATCTAAGGTTTTTTTTCCTTTGCTTATTTTGCAATTTAAAAGGATGGTTATGAATTTTCTTATAGTCAACAATAGATTTGGGTATTCATTGTGGTGGATATACTCATTTTCCTCTTCCTTCATCCCCACCACCCTTTCTCTCTCCCTTTGCTTTATGTATGTGTAGTTGCCAATGCAAATGTCACATTCATTTGTAAAAATAAATAAATAAATATTGTACTATTTTCTTTTGAAATCCTAGATGGTGCAGCTTAGCTGATGTTAAATTGTGCCAAGATTTTTTTGTTGTTGTTTGGGTGTTTTGACAAATATGGATAATTTTTTATTATTTGTGACAGAAAGCTGGAATCAATTGTAAGAAAAAGCGTGGTCCTGTTACTGAGGAAACGAAAGCTAAAAAGAAGGTATTCTTATATTATTATTTTATTTCAATTTATGATGGATTATTGTTTTCAATTTGTTATATTGATTTTAAAAGTTGGTGAATTCAATCTCCTTTAAAGCCATCATAAGATCAGTTATTGAACTTTGTACTATTGATGGAGAATAATTCATATATCCGTATGTTTTCAATATGAGACTGATCTCTTATTTGATGAATTTCATTATGTAGGAAAAGAAACGAAAGAAGCGGGCAGAAATGAACAGAAAACTTGGTGTTAAAAGGCTGAAATTGCATCCATTACAAAAACCCAAAACTATTTCATATTGCCGCCATTATCTCAAGGGAAGGTGCCGAGAGGTTGTTCATTGACTCAATCACATTATGATTTTCTTTGTTCCTTTACTCCTGAAAGTCAAGGGTTGTCTATATATCCTCTTGTAAACCTTTCAGTCTACATGTGTGGAATAGATCATCTGTCATGGTGTCTAAATGAATAATATGCTTTAAGGATGAAGCCAATTTATATTTGAGCCTAACCGTACAATCCTTTTCCTTAAAGAACAACATAATATAGTAGTCTCCCATGTTTAACGCACGTTATACAAGAAAATTCCCATTCAATGTTTGCTTGAAACCATGTGATGGGTCTTCAACTTCAAGGTCTTGGTTTCATAGCATAATACATGGTGCCCTGCATTAGGCTGAACTCTTTGAAATACATTCAGCTCAATGTGTAAAAGTACCCCTTCCTGGTCACTATTGCAAGAGTTTATATATATATATATATATATATGTATATTTTGTAATATATATTATTAATATATTGATAAATAAGCATTTAATGATTATAACTCCCTTAGCTCTTCATGTTCCAGGGTGACAAGTGCAAGTTTTCACATGATATTGTGCCTGAGACAAAATCCAAGGTATTCACTACCAAACAGTTAGTTTTGTGATATGTACAAATAACAGTTAGCTAGACTTAATAAATTTTGAAGAATCTTACATTGATTTTGAAATTGCAGCCGTGTTGTCATTTCACACGTCACTCTTGCATGAAAGGGGATGACTGTCCATTTGATCATCAGCTCTCCAAGTATCCTTGTAGCAATTTTGCAGCCAAAGGTTCTTGCATCAGAGGTGATTCTTGTTTGTTTTCACACCAGGTAACAAAACTACTTTATATGATGACTTCACGTCTTGTAAATGACTTTGTACTAGGAAGGATCAAAATACTTATACCCAATGAGTACCCTTAAATATTACCATGTATGTCTCTCTGTCTGGGTCCAATGTCGACAAAGGACAAGTACCTTACTTGTAAATATTTATTTTTATATATAAAATTATAGCATTTTTAAATTTTATATGTTCATATAAGGTTAGATATTTCATACATAATTAAGTTATCTATTATCAGGCCAAAAAAAAATTAAGTAATCTATTAGTATATTCATGTTTATGATTTTTTTTAATTTTTGGTAGTTATGGATATAAAAAAAGTTATGAAAATTTTATATTAATAAAATTACTTTTTTTTTTCTGGATATGGGTATTTGACTATTTGTAAGGTCCGGAGATGTGGATTGATTTTAATATCCATTCATGTTCAAGTATGGGGACGGGGATCATAATACCCTATCCAAGATCATGTCTACTCTACTTTGTATTCTTTGTTAGAACTAGTCATACTATTTACTGAATTGAACTCTTTCCAATTCAGATGGCAACCAAACAAGATATTCCTACATTATCTAATGATAGTAAACCTGGGATGAAGCATCAACTAAAAGGAAATACAAAGTTGAGTAAGCCACTTAGCATCGGTTCCAGTAGTGCTTCCCAGCAAAAGCACTTATCTGATTCTAAGGGAATTCAATCTCACATCGTTTTGGAACATGAGGTCATAAATACTGTGCCGAAACCACCGACACGACCACCTAAGGGACTTAGTTTCATCAATGTTTCAAAATCATCACCACTCAACCCTAGTACTCCAAAACAAGGCGTGTTGACACCAAACAAGGAAAGTGTTGCCAAAATTGGGACATTTACGGACCAAAGTGCATCTGGCATGGCTCATAATATTGATGAGAATCCTAAGAAAACGTTAGCGGTCGCATCTAAGGGAACTAACTTTCTTTCGTTTGGGAAAGGTCGTGTTTGTAGTTTCAAAAGCTCTGTCAGCTCCTTTTTTAATAGGGAAAGTGGTATCAACATGTCTAAAAAAGACAATTTTTGTTCGCCTGGACAATCAAGTACATCTGTAAATAAGGATGATTGCAGCAAAGTTGGTGATGGGACAAAGCAAAATAGACGACAGGAAAATCATTCTGTTGCAGAAGGAATTAATTTGTTATATCCAGGAAAATCCTCAATGGACCATCCTTGTAAAGAAGTACAAAATAACTTCCCGTCTCATCAGGACCCTGGTCTTAGTAGATCTGTGCAAGAAGGAGTAAAGGCTAAAACTTCTCAGACCTTAACCATGACTTCACCTATGCCGTCAGTCTCTTGGTTTGTTTATGGTCAATCTTCCGAACGCCTAGCATCTGCAAATCATAAATATGTATTTAACTCAGGCCAAAGGGCACTTTTATCCACTTTATCATTTGCTGCTGAGCATGAATCGGATATTAAGATGAGCTCTGATAGGTGAATAAATATATCAGCAATAGCTTTTCATACTTCCAAAAATATTTTTGCAGAAGTTTCTGAAAGAGGTTAACTAAATCAAGTTGCTGAAGCTATGTTTGCAAGTCATTTACATTGATTTCATCTGATTGAAAAGTTTAAAGCTATGAATTACTCGGTGGTCGTAGTGAAGGTACTTTCTCGCTGGGTGTGGTGTTCTTTGCTGTCATCCTTCAGCAGCACAAATTTTTGATTTGTTCTTTTACGTTCCTTCCTTGCTGCAGCATTGCAGGTACAATATCACTTTAGCAATGTTAATTTCTTTTTATCTAACATTCAATAATTAATGATAGGTTTAATTAAGATTTCCTTTTAAACGATATGTATTTTGTGACACTAACTGACTTACTGAAGTATGATTAACCTTGAACATGATTTTAGATTGCTTAGTTTTGGCAGTGTAAAGTCCTCAGTACCATTTGTGATTTTTCTTCAATGTGGTTTCCCAGTGACTATGTTTAGCACACTAGTGTTGAGCACAAAGTATTGTAATTTTTGAAGCTTTTGTAAAGATTTATGAATCTTTAAATGTGCCATGTATGTTGGTGTTATGAAAATTGGACTGGACGGTGAGACCGAGACTTAACAATGAAGGTGGCTTGATTTAGACTATTGGACCGTTCAAGAGGTTGAATCGTTTTAAACTATCAAGAATCATTTCAGATTGGGTTAACCCAAATTGAATCATAACCTAGTGCAATTTTTAGAAAACCAGTCGGATCACAATAATTTTTTTTTTAAAAAAAAAAGAAACTTTTTTTTTTGGCTTTTGTGGTTAGCTTGATGAGTCAAATGCAAAGAAAATAATATGAAACCCAACATTTGCAAATATATTAAAACAAAGAAAAAATTTATTTTTTTCACTTTTTTAAATCTGTTTATAATTTTTCATGTTATGAGCTTTGTATATTTTGTTGGTGTAGAACAATAAAATTATAAATTTATAAGTATATGTTATTGTTATAAAAATTTTATGATTATATTTTATTAATCATAGATTATTTTTATATAAAATAATTATATTTTTTACAGCAACAAAGATGAAGCAGTACTCTTGGGGAGGATTAATCATAGATTATTTATACCAAGACTGAAGTGGAAATCCTGAAGCTGAGACAGCAACAAGAGAATTCACAGGTTCAGCTCATAAATGTTCAAGAACGAGATGAAGCAGTACCAGATGCTGTTCTTCCTGACCAAAATGGCCAGAAAGCCAACCTTGGTTCAGCAGTTAATCCAGAAGATAAAGCGAAGAAGAGAACTCGATGGAGGCGGATTCAGTAAGAGACCCAGGTTGCTCGGAACCCATATAAATACTTCACTTCAGTGAGCTTCCCTAATTAATGTTGATTATAATAGACAACAACAAGGTCATATATAAGGATTTGGCTTCATTGCAATCAGAGCTTACTGGACTACTTTCTGAATCGATGAACACCAGCAAAATGGGGTCACCTTCAGATTCTCCTCCTATGGAAGCCCTGTACAACAACGCTTAAGGGGCAATAATAACAATACAAGTGCTGCAAATAATGATGTATCTTCAGCTTGTTGTATCATGTCAGAGAATTCTGCTGTTGATGAAGAACTAGATGTGAATGACTCTAACATCTATCTTGAATTGGAGGATTTGATTAGCAACTGGATTATTGGTGGGGCAAACTGGTTGTATCTGATGACCAATCCCTTGAAAAGGTAAAAGCTAATAAGCTTTTCAAACATTTTTTGGTTCATATATATATTAGTTCTCCTATCCAACCCAGGATTGGTTTGAGTGGTAAAAGAATCGATATCGCTTGAGCAAGGTCATTCTTGTTAAGAGCTTTTTCCATTGTAGTTAGGTGTTTGACACAAATAAACAAATCTTTGGATTTCGTGAACAAAAACCAATGATTGTTCTGTTATATAACCTATAAGTCTATTAAACATCTTGAAAACAAATTTACCCATGAATGAAGGTATTAATTTGCGGGGGGAATTTTGCAGGTTGCAAATGTGTGTTCTCATGGTAGCTACTGATCATGCCTGATGCAACAACAGCTCAGCGATGATGATGAGGAGCAAATTATTTTGTGCTCTTCAAAATCGATCACAAACTTGAAAAAGTGAGGGGTGTGGACACCGCATTTGATCCGGGCTTTTTTGTAATTTTAAAAATATTTCGAGCAATTATTATAATTTAACAAGCCTTGGGAGTAAGGTCTTTTAAAAAAAGGGAGAAAAAAAAAGTAATTAAAAAAATAAAAAAAAGAAATAAAGGAAAAGAAAGAGAAGAAAAAAAGAAAATCAAGGACCAAATTGTAGTTTGCCCCCTCATATATTGCACAAATCCATTCACTCTTAATCTCTATTCTACACGTCACTTTCCTTAAATATATAAAAAAAAAAAAAAAAGACAATGGCATTCTTGTGAAAAAGGAAATTTATGGAGGGCTTATTTGTCATTACAACCCTAACCCTAATTGCAGGTCTATGTTTCAGATTTCTGTGTTTTCTGCCTCATTCTTTCTTCAAAAGTGATATCTAATCTCTGAAATTGGAGAAACGAAGTGGCAGTGGACGAAATTGGTAAATGGAGTGAGGTTTTCTGCTCACTTTGGAAGGATTCGTTTGAAAAAGGAGGGGGGAAAGCTTTGTCTCTTTTTTGTGTATGAATAGAGAGTTAGAACTCTATTAGGGGGGTTTTTAGAAACAAAAAATAGAGCAAAGGGGCTTGAAAAAACGAAACCAGAGAGAAAATAGAGTGTGAGAGTGAAGGAGAAAGGGAGCTAAGCTTCATTGTAAGTTTGTACGAGTCAACTTTTAGTAACTTCAATGGAAGACGACGATAATGATGATGCTTTGAATCTTGTGTATGCCTTTGAACTTCGAACACAAAAAACGAACAACTTTCTCCGATGGATTGATTCGTTGGTGCGACGGGTTCGATGGGTTTGGGTTCGAAGGGTTTGGGTTTGATGGGTTACGGTTCGTGGTTCGAGCGGTTAGGGTTCGGGGTTCGTGGTTCAGGGTTCGTAGTTCGTGGGTTTGAGTTCGTGCGATTGGGTTCGTGTGGCTAGGTTTGTGGGTGTGTGTTTTGTGAGGTGTGGATGAGTGATTTGTGAGTGAATGGGTGAGAAATGGCTCATGGACGAATTTGAAAGGGTTTTTGGGTTTCCAATCTGATGATCTGATGTGGCGAAAATTTCTGAGTTGGCACCGGATTTTTTTTTTTTCAGTTTAGCCCTTGCTGACGTGGCAGTTAACGTGCCACATCCGCAGTTAACCTTACAACATAGCGCACTAACGGCCACGTCAGATTTGGTTGGAACGACAAGTTAACGGAAGGACCTATTTGTGTAACGTTCGATAAATTCGGAAACTTATTCATCTATTCGACAAATTCATGGACCAAACCTTTCCCGCGCTACAAATTCAAGGACTAGTTTACTGTCTATATATATATAATTTAACCACGATTCAACCACTTTAAATTAGTACCTTAATCGATTCAATGGTCAATATAATTGTTTAAACTTTAGTTTAAAGTATTTTAGTTATTAGTCTTCTAAACTATATATTAAAATAAATTTTGAGGTAGAAAATTAAAAGAAATAAAAAGTGAAGGGAGAAAGTTAAGAAAAAGCTTCAAACTATTTCTGTATATATTATACCCAAAGAAAATAAAACTTCACCCTATTTCTATTTATAATATATAAAAGAAAAAAGTGGACTTTTAATTATGATTTATGAACTTTATCACTTACTACATTTATTTATTTTATTGAGCAATTTTTCTTCAGTGATTCAGTGTAGGACTTTTTTATTCTCCTTATTCGATACACTGTTTTTATCCAATCAAAAAAATATGTGTTCAGTTTATGACAACACTAACAAAGTCCATAACATAGCTGAATTTTTTATGTAGGATGTTGGTATCTTCTAAGTTGTGTGTATAAAAAAAATTTGTTCGTAGATGTAAAATTCACTTTGATGATTTTTGTGAATTGGAGAAGATTAGTTTCTGGTTATGGACAAGAAGATACCGCTGGGTTCTTACCAAAAAATAATTTATGAAAATATTTTTTTTGTTCTGATTATTATTTTTATTCTTTGAAAATAGTTTTAAATTTCAAAATTTCAATATTTAAAAAATGTGTTTAGTTTACAAAACTAAAATGTGATTTTGAAAATGAAAAATATAAAAAATATGTTTGGTTTGTATATTTCCAAAACAAAATAGTGAATTAAATATGATGATTTGTTATTATTATTATTATTATTATATCAATGTATTTAACTAGATTTTCATGATGTGTTAAACAAGAAATTAGTAATATAAAGTATAAACAAAACAAACCAAGGTGTAATTTTGGTCATTTATTTTTAGAGAAGGTTGTAATATAGGCATTTATCTTTTCTTTTTGTCACAATTTTGATCTTTTAAGGTTTTAAAAAATTTCACTATTTGGTTCCAACGTTTAAATGTGGCAATATTTCTCTCATTTCAAGGTCGAATATGATGGGTCTCGAGCTACATGTTGTTTTTTACAAGTAAAGTTGATTATATCTCTTTTGTTTCAAGTTCGATTGAAACGAGTTTGGATTTAAGTATTACTCTTGATGAGTCATTTTTCTTCTTAGTTAAAGTCGTTAGCAAATGACATCAAATCGAGTCTGAAAGCGTTTTGTTATAATTTTTCATTTATTGGTTCTATAACTACTTTCAAGCTCGATTTGATTTCATTTGAAGGTCCTAACTTGGTAGAAGAAGGACTCGTCAAGAGTAACTCATAACACTGAACTTGTCGTAATCATATTTGAAATGAGAGAGATGTGACCAACTTCGTATTTTTTATTGTGAAACGAACGGCTCACTTTCGAAGCTCAATTTGACTTTTCTGTTAATAGTCCGAATTGAATAAAGAAATGAATCGTCAAAAGTAATAGTTCGAAACTCTTTGCGTTTGAATTTGAAATGACAAATATATGAACCATATTTAGTCATTGGAATAAAGGACTTGAAGGACCAAAATTGTAAAATAAAATAAAAGGCTGGATTAAAACTTACTCCAAAGATAAGGGACTAAAATTACACTTTGACTCAAATATAAGTATTAAAATCACAATAAAATAAAAAGTAAGGAATACAAATATTTTATATAACTATTACAACAAAAATCAAGGTTAGAATCAGAGTTTAAGAGGGACTAAGCCCAAACAAGAAAAAATGCAACAAACAAAATGTACTTTTAGAATTAGAGTTTTATATACAAGTCATTGAAATCTAATTATTCTTTATAAAACAAAAAAAAGGGACAAAGTGCACTTTTAGTCCTTTATATTTAGAGTATTCTTTGTCTTTTTATGAAGTAACATCGAACTTCAAAGTGGGTCTATTTCTATCATTTTATGAAGTTGGTCATATCTCTCTCGTTTTAAGTCCAAATAAAATAAAATAGAAGCTATGACTTATTCTTTGAGTTTTTCTCTGTCTAGTTGCGGCAAACGAGGTCAAACAGTACTAAAAAAATTTAGAGTGTTGTTTGACGATGTTGATGGAAATTCCAGTGTGGGAGACACCTAGAATTACCATTAAGATTATGTGAAGTTAAGATCTTCAAGTCACAAAATCCTAAAAGGAAGCCAAAATGGAGTGAGTAATTACTAATCAGATTAAGTAAAGAAAGGGACAATGACCATACTAGTAAAAAATGAGGATCCATTTCTCATGAAAAACTATTACGATGTATATAACCAAGATATCCACCAGTTAGTCTATTAGTAAATATTGTAAATTAATCCTTAGACAATATTACAAAACAGTCCCTTTAGTATTAGTAATTTAATGTGATAATTATTAATACTCTGCGAACGTGACTTGGGTTCTTAGTCGGGTCCCGAAAGACTCATGGATAATCTAACCCATCACTAGTTACCACAATTAACATAAACTCAATCCAATATATTTATTCAGATATGATAACTTAATTACTTAATCAATAAACATAAATATTAATTTTACAATATATTAATGTTAATCCACACAAAAATTTCAATAGATGTCTCCGATTGGATAGGAAAAAAACTCATCAAGAATAACTCATAGCTTCAATTTCGTTACAATCAGACTTGAAACGAGAAAGATATGATCAACTTTATGAAATAAGATACCCACTTTAGCTCTATTTAACCTCGTCTATCTACGACCCAATTGAAAAGAAAAAGAACTCATCAAGAGTAATATGTGACTTCAATTTTGTCGCATTTGGACCGGAAAAGAGAGAGATATGACTATATTCAATAGTTAAGGACCAAAATGGACCTGTTGGAAAACATTAAGGACCAAAATGGAATAAAAAACATTAGGGACCAAAATTATATCTCCAATTTGGGACTAAAGATGAAACTTGTTCTTTCTTTCTATATCAATTCACTTATTAAAACACACATGAGAGCGAAATAGTCTGATTCAACTATCCAAGTACACAAAAACTTGACGAAATCATATTCTAAGAACTAAAATAGAAAAAATGTGAAAGTTTGTGGATCAAAATGAAATAAAAAATAATTTTAAGATCAAAATAAAATTGACCCTATAATTTGAGGATGAAATACTTATTTTGATTCCACAAGCTTTCCATGAGTGGGGTTTGTTTAGGAAATGAATTAAACATAGATTCCATTCAACAATAAAATACTTATGAAGCAACAACATAGATTCCACAAGTTTGCACAAAATCAAAATCTACATCCCTTAAACACCGAAAGCAGCTGTAATCCAAACCATTTTGAGCGAGCACTCAGTCTGAAACAACAGCAAGAGACAAGACAAGAGAAATAGGGAGTGAAAGGGACCTCATAGTTTTAGGATCAAAATGAGGTTTAAAACTAACTTTTCTCTATTTATATTGACGGAATTATTTCTGATTTCAAATTTGGTTTGGTCTGTTATTGATATTGAGCAATCTTCGGGCCTGTTTGGGAACTTGTAAGTTCAATCCAATCTCAATCCAATCTCAACCTATGAGATGAGATGAGATGATGTTGAAATTAGGATGAGATGAAGTGTTTGGATGGTTTGAGAGAAAATGATGTATAATAGGGTGTGAAATTATATAAAAGGGTATGTAATGATTGTGGTTGGTTGAAATATGATTATGGATTTTTTTAATTTGTATAGGGGTAGAAATGGTATGAAATAATGATGTTGAGATTGAGATTGAGATGAGATGATAGGTGTTTGGGTGGGGTTTGACTGGGGTTTGACTGGGATGATATTTGGATATGCTCTTGGAAAACGTGATTTCTCAATCCAATAGGATGATGTATTTTGGTCCATCCTATTGGATGAGATTATGGGGCAAAATGAAAATAACATTAAAATTCTTTTGAGAATGCAATTTGGTCCATAAATTTGTATCCGGCCAATTAATCAATCCTTAACATGTGTGAGTGATAATTCAAAGCTCGTAGAGAATCCCAGCCATGAATAATGGGGCACATTTATGAATTTGAATATAAAGAAAATAATAAGTAATATTTTGGGGACTAGAATGCAAATAACATGAACAGTATTGTAAACATAAAATTTGGTCCATAACATTGTATCGGTCCAAAGAATCGGTCCCTAATATCTGTACTCGGGGCTCGAACAAAGCTTGTACCGTCAACAATCGGGTATATTTTTTATTTGCAAGGTGCAAAAAATAACAAACAATATCGTGGGAC
>QANZ01013829.1:0-18022 GCA_003254925.1 Chamaecrista fasciculata
CATATTTATAAAATGATTGGCCCTAGGGCACAATCTCCAACAAGAACCACATGCAGTATTTAATACCCAAGTGGTAGAAGTAGATAAGTGAACATCTATAACATAGATACATGAAGTAGAGGCCTCAGCGCCTTTCTTCTGTTTCTTCAGGTCTTCCATATACAGCTTGCAATTCCTCTTCCAGTGTCCAGGCTTCTGGCAAAAGAAGCAAACTGCATCCTTGGTGGGCTTTGCCTTCTTGGCAGGCGACGGGTTGGGCTTGGCCGCTGGCTTGGTCTCACCAGCCACGGCGTTTCCCTTCCTCTTTCCTTTGCCCTTACCCTTTCCCTTGTTCTGAACCAGCAAGACAGTGCTAGGAGCCTTCGTGATGGACACCTCAGCAGTCTTGAGCATCCCATGCAGCTCAGAAACAGTCTTCTCCATCCCATTCATATTAAAGTTCATGACGAATGGGTCATAACTCCTTGGAAGCGAGTTCAGGATCAAATCCGTCGCAAGCTCTTGGCTGATGGGAAAACCCAGCCTACCAAGGTGATCTATGTACCCCTTCATCTTTAAGACGTGGGCACTCACAGATCCACCTTCTGCCATTTTGCAAGAGTATAGAGCCCTTGTGGTCTCAAACCTCTCTTGTCGTGCCTGTACTTGGAACATTGCCCTGAGATTTGTTATCATCTCGTAGGCCCCCTTGTTCTCCAAGTTCTTTTGGATCTCGGGAACCATGGTGGCCAACATCAGGCAAGATACATCCACAGAGTCATTGACATGCTTCTCGTAAGCATCTCTCTGACCTCTTGGAGCATTGGCAGTAGGCTGTTCAGGAATGGGGTTTTCCAGGACATACAATTTTCTCTCTTGGGTGAGAACAATTCTCACATTTCGAAACCAGTCGAGAAAATTAGTCCAAGTCAATTTATCCTTCTCAAGGATAGATCGCAGTGATAGTGTTGAACTATTTGTTGCCATTGATTCTACAATTTAGATATGAAAGTTTAATTAGAAAAATATAAATCCACCATTTTATAAAACCCAGTAAAATTATTATTAGTGGCTAAGACCCATATTTCACCAAAGTTTACCGTCGCGGAGGGCGATCATGCACCCTTTGGTTATTTAGGTAGGTAACTCCTTACCAATCACATCTCATGTGACTCTTAGATCTTTATGGGACTGAATCATTATATGATACTTATTATGGCATGTTTATCCCATCTAATGCCTTGAGGTCCAAATCCTCTTTGATAACCCCATTAAATCACACAATAAAACTTGTGAATGGCTAGGCCCAAAACAACGAGGCCGAAGCCCAACCCCCATATCATCAAGGCCCACTAAACACGTGTCGCGGAGGGCGATCACCGCATCTAGCAACCAATATTCCAACGAGGCGTTGGGTTGAATCTCCCATTCACCTATGTCTCCTCAAGGTCAACGTAGATACGTGTCGCGGAGGGCGATCACCGCTCTACGATGAACAAGATTTCATCAGGGTGTTTTATTGATGGCATTAAAACTTAAGATTTTTAAAAGGGTTTAATTTTTAAAGTTCCGTTTTAAAATTCAATTTTAAATCTCATTTAAAAATTGAACGAGTTGTGCCATGTGTCTACGCCCCATGTATCGCATACATTTAAGACACATGTACGAATTCTGTATCTCATACAAAATTCTACGCACGTATCATATACGTTATAATGCGTAAAAATTTAAAATTTGCATGTTAAATTTTCGCCACCCTAAAACATACATCTAGCGCCATTTGCATCTCATACAAAATAACTAAATGCATAAAATTAACCGTGCTTGGATATGGCCCATCTACCCTAAATCCCCTCAAGCCAAAGAGGGAATTTTCTAAAAAAGAAAAATAAAAATTACATTGGGAAAAACCTCTTTTACATTGAGGTGTAAAATTAAAAATAAAATTACATCAAGAATTTAGGGAGACGACACGCAGGCCGTATTTACCAAAAATAAGCCTAGAGCCATATCCAATCACCATACCCAATCATACATGAACAATTCACATATATTAAATATATACACACGGCATATCACAACACATAAGAAAAACGATTTTTCAAATTGTTTTCAATTTAGGGCTTGTGCAATTTAACATGCCTTCTTAAAACTGAGTCTTGCACAAATAATTAAAATTCAAGAATCAAATTCAAGAATTCGAATTATTGGTCCAAAATTAAAAATTCATAATTTAAAATTTCGACCAATTATAAATATTATAATTAAAACACTTTTAATTAAAATATATATACATGGTTCGATCAAGACTCAAAATTTGAAGAACATTTCCAAATCAATCCAATTGATTTCCTATGTATCTCATAGATATAGTTTTGCACCAATTCTTTAGATAATGTTCCAAAACATGTGTGGTGGCAATTTTCGCAAAATTTAGCATACGATTGAAAAGCTGTAAACATCTAATCATACATCACATGTATAATCACAAAAACTAATATAAATATGAGTAGCGTGGCTCTGATACCACTGTTGGGAAATCATAGGGTCGGCGCAGCGGAAAACACGGTAAATTAAAATTTTTGGCTTCCCTATGATTCCTTCCAAGATCCACTATCAACATTTATATCAGTAAAGAAAGAGATTTACCAAATTTCAATCGGTGCTATCGGATTCGCAAGTTGAGAAGTCCACTCCAAGTGTTCTTCCTCTGCCGGTGATCCACACGAGCAGTTTGGCAGATGCCCAGGTGCTAGCCTCCTTCACTTCTTCCCAAGTGAAAACGGGAATTAATATCTACGGATCTTGAAGAATCAAGAATACTTCTTGACTCCAAAAAGGTGGCGCAAGAACACACAAAGAACCCTAAAATAAGCTAGGTCGAACTTTCTCTCTCTAAGAGGAAAATCGACTTTCTCTCTCTAAAATAGGGTGTGGCGACTTTTCTCTCTCTCTAAGAGAAGTAAGCGAAATTTTGTCTCACAAAATAATGACCATCAAGTCGACTTGCTCCCTATGTGTGCCTTATATAATTATCTCATTCCCAATCTTAGGCTTTCCTAAAATCTTGGATAAGGATTCCCTAAATCTTTGATTTATAATATTACACTAATATTATAATTCAAAATACTAGGGGCAATTCGAATTTCTTGGTGACCAAGATCAAATCTTGAAACCAAATCTTGATTGCACAAATCCTATTGGTTGGAATGAGTCATGAGGATTCTAATTCATAATTAAAATATTACCTTAATAATTAATTAAGAATTTCGACTTGCATGATTTAAAATCAAAATGCAAGATCAAATCTTGCACCCCAAGTTTAAACCATGTGCCTATCCTCATCATTTATCTAAGAAATTTAATAAATCAAAAACATTCCTAACTCTTAGGACGTCTTAACCAATTTATTATCTTCCATGATTATTGAATTAAAATATTACTTTAATATCTTTAATTCAAATCTTGTATCTTTTCAAAAAGATACTTTGAATTCAAAATTAAAACCTTGTTATCTTTATTTAATTAACAAAACATTTTCATTAATTAAAATAAGACCTAAGAGGCACCACCCTCTATCTTGTTTCCCCAAATATTAGTGAATTTAATAAATCAATAATTCCCTAACTTTTAGGAAAGTTATTTAATTTATCATTCCCTAATATTTTAAACAAGATGAGTAAAATAACTTTCCGGTCCCTGAATTATGCACTCGCTGACAGATAGGTCCCTGAATTTTACCCATTGTACTAGCCGGTCCCCGAATTTTGCAAACGCTGCACTAATTGGTCCCTCCGTCATATTGGCGTTACAAAAATGCTGACGTGGCCAAAACGGACACTGATGTGTCCCGTTATGTGCTGACGTGTCCCGTTATCGCCACGTCAGATCCCGTTATGTTGAAAAAAAAAAATGTGCCACATAGATTAAATAGAGACACATCAGCATTTTGTTGTGTATTTTCCGGTCCTTCACCAAAACGCACGCACCATACTAGCTAACCAAAACGCACCATACTAACTAACCTAAACTCTCACCCAAACCCACACATAGTCCCAACCATTGAACCCACTCACCCAAACCACCAATTCAAATTACCCAACCATCACCAAACTCAAACCCTAAGACCCAAATTTTGAAATCGTCGTCACCCTCATCCCAACCATCAACAGCGGAACTCCACCACCCACCCACCACCATCGACACCACCCAACCCAGCGGCACCCAAACCCTCAACCCCCAAACCCATCTACATCAATACTCACTCAAACCATCTCAACTCCAGTCCGAAAACCCCCAAACCCTCACCTCTCAAACCCATTCAATAAAACCCATTTCCAAAGAGAGAGAGAGAGAGAGACAAGGTTGCGCCGGCGATTTCAGTGGATTTTCTGGCGACATTGGTGAGATTTCATCCTTCTTGAAAGTTTCTGCGATTTTCACTTTAGTCCCTGTATGCATATTTGCTTATTGTCATTTTTTGGTTGCATTTGTGAAAGATCAATGTATTATGGAGTAAAGTGGAACCTTTGGAAGTATTGTACACACATTTTTTAATTTATGTTTGTGAAATTGGGACCTAACTGAAAAGAATTTTAATATTTGAGGAGTAATCTGTAATTTCAGCCACTTATATTTGTATGATTTTCCACTTAAATTTGTTGGTGTTTTGATGTCTGAGATATTATTCCTCCCAGAAAGAGTTCTTCAAGAGGATCTTATAATCCTAAGTCAGTTGACCATGGGAAAAGCACTTTGGATTCTTCAAGGATAAACCGAAAATATGGGACCAAGAAATGTGGGTGTGGGCGTCGTGTGTTAATATTGACTTCTCATACTCCTCAAAATGATGATTGGGATTTCTATAGATGTCAATATTGGAAGGTATTGCTGGTTTGAGTAACTAATTAACTAATTTTAAGTCCATTGTATAGTGTGTGAATTGTAAAGCAATTTATGTTTGTTGAATGCAGAATCCTCAACGTAGTTGTGGCTTGTTCAAGTGGGTAGATGAGGATAGTAGCTCAAGTGAAGAGAATGATGAAGTTTTGATTGACTTGCTTGCTCTGAAGAAGAAAAGGTGCAGGGAGTTGAAGAAGGAAAATGCAATGTATCAAGGACAATTGAGAAGGCTGAGAATGATTATTTGGCTTTTAGTTGGTGTTGTTGTCATTATGTTGGTTTGTTTTTTAAGTGTTTTCTATTAGTTTTAGTTAATGTGATGAACCAAGAATGTTCTATTGTTTGTTTGTTTCTCCAATTTGATTCATGTAGTGTCAAACTTTATGATTAATGAGATGTGTTGTATTGTTTGTTTGTTGTTTGTCCTACATTAATATGTTTGTTTGCTCTTTTCTCACCAAATTCATCTCTATCAAACACTTTAATTTTGACAAAAGGAAAACAAAAGCACAGGTAATGTTGTTTTGTTGGGTTGGGGAGCCATGCATCAAAATTTGGCCAAGCAATTTAACTGTCCTGTTATGCGCTATTGTACTAACCGGTCCCCGAATTATGGTTAGACCTTCATTTTTTTGTACAATTGAGTCCCTGGAAAATGCTTACATTTATTTAATCTTGCTACAAAACTCATTTGCTTTTGTAACTGTCCTGTTCTGCGCTATTGTACTAACCGGTCCTCGAATTATGGTTAGACCTTCATTTTTTTGAACAATTGAGTCCCTGGAAAATGCTGACATTTTAAAAAAAAATTGAAAGTCCCTGCCTATTTATTTTGCATTTCCAAGTTTCACGAAACTGTGTTGGAAAATTGAAAGACCAGTCAACAACATTGAAACATCAAATGCCAGCCAACAACATTCACATTTCAAGACTTTGGCAACAATCCTATACATCATTCACAAAAGGGAATTGCAATAAAACCAAAGTAACCTAGAACAATTTAAGCTTGGCATCCAAGTATCTTTTGCCAAAAAACCAAAATAACCTAATTCCAAAATAATAACTCAACAAGCTTGGCATCCCAAAAATCACACATCAAGCTTGGCATTCAGAAAGAATACAGAACAATTCCTCATTGGTTTGCTCTCTTGTTCTTCACTCCCTTACCTTCTTATCCTTCCTAGGCTTTTTGGGTGGGGGATTGAATTCTGGCCCCACTTCCATGAATGAGCGTGCCTGCAAAAGATAAGATTGAGAATTGTAATACATTTAAGAAATGTCCACATACATATTAAGTAAATAACAACAAACCAACAAATCAAAAGTTTTCATGAGGCATACAGGAGTGAAACCTGGGGTCGGCATAAAAAGAATAGTTGGGGGTGGAGGATCCTGCGACTCGGCAGGAGGAGGAGGAGGGGGATCCTGCAAGAATTAGATTTAATCAATCAAATTACCATTGCCAAGACAATAAGCTAACATTATAATAATGAGAATTATTACTTGAGCACGTGCGGCTCGTGCAATGGGGCAAGTTCTGATGTTGTGGTCTTCCACCCCGCACCTCGAACACATTGTTTTTCCATAATTCCTCTTTAACTTCCCTTTTTGCGGCTCAGTATTTTTCTTGGAGGGAGGATCATTTTCCTTCCTTTGTTTGCGTTTGGGCCGTCCCGGTTTCTTTCTGGACACTATGGGTGGCTCAACAGGTGCACCGTCCACATCTATCCATTTGTCATCTCCAGTGATCCCTTTAATGTGATGAGTGTATGCCATCTTCCAAACTTTTTTTGTTAGCCACGGATGAGCATACTGTTCGGGATCCTCTCCCTTCGCTGAGTAGCAAGCACATGCATGTCGGCATGGAAGGCCGGTGATTTGCCACTCGTTGCATGTGCATGTCATGGCTAGAAGGTTGACCACTTCCTTGTGAGGTAAATTTTCTACCTCATAGTTGCTTCCGTGAGCGTCACCCAACCATTGTGGAGTCTAGTATTTACCCTGCACAATATTGCGGTCCAACCTACTTTTTTCCTTTGGAGTTAATGGACCCTTGCATCTTTCAGCCATGCCTCTCACTTTGTTCATCTTTCTGATTATCACGTGCCGGATCTCTTCGGCCATTGTGATAATTGGCTTGCTGCGGTACTTGGCAATTGTGCCATTAAATTGCTCACATGCATTGTTGAGCAAGGCGTCATTTTTGGGGACAGGGCTAAACCCACTTTTGCTCCAGGTGGCCTGTGGGAATTTCATAAGGTACTCCCACGCATCGTAATTCCTGGCCTTCATAGTCTCCATCGCTTTATTGAAGCCAGCATCAGTGTACGACCTTGCTGCCTCCCACAGCAAATCAGTTAGGTCCTTGTTCTTCCACTGCTTGTGGAAGTTGGACCACATGTGTCGTACACAAAAACGGTTGTGTGCACTTGGTATTATATCCTTCATGGCCGGCACTAAACCCTGCACAAGAAAAGTGTTATTTTAACTAAATCATTAATTTAATTCAATTAAAAATGTGTGATGTCAAATGCATGTAGATTGTATACACTGTTATCGACTATCTTATGAAATTAATTATAAAAGAATTATTAGTTTATGATGTCAAATGCATGTAGATTGTAGACACTGCAACTACCGTTCCTAAGATTCCTCTTGCTATGATGTCTAAACTCTAAAGTGCTTTTACGGCTTTTTGAATTAATTAACCACTTTGACTCTAATAAAAAACTGGGCTGGCAAAAAACACTCACACACACACACTGAATTACAACAAAACCTTGCTCACACTAACAACTATCACAAATTCACACTTGAGGGCTAATAACAGCTTAAGTTTTTAAGGTAAAGTGGATATACTTTTGCTGTAGTTTTGTGAAATTTAATAATACTTCCTCCTAAAGTGCTCCATCATGTAGGTCCCGAACCTAAAGTGCTCCTAAACAATTTATGTCATAAATTTCAGTTTTTCAAAGTATGAAAAGAATACAGTTTAGTCCTTTTAAACCTGTTTTTTTAAGAATTGATTTGTTAAAGCATATATCTTTAAAAAGTGATTGTGTGTGGAGTGCCACACCCTCAAATGACAAGTTAAAGTTTCATTTCAATCCAGAAGAATCAGAAATAAGGAAATCCTTGTTGGAGACATATATATATATATACATATGTAATGTTATCTATATATGTATACAAGGTCTTTTATATGTATGTATGAGGACACAGCTTTTTATTGTCACAAAGTAGGCAATATGCATGTAAATCAGCGTGCACAATATAAAGCTATTTGTCAACGTGCACAATATAAAACTATTTGTACTTCAGAATGGTAATACACATGTAAATCAGTCACTAGCTTTCCACCAAAAATAGTCTAGCTTCCTTTTTAGAAAACATGTAAATCAGTAATCAAGTGTCAGCAAATAAAGAGGAATTATCACTGTTTGGTAGATGAGACTAGTACTCAAATTTCATCCCCTTTCCTAAATTGATATCAAATTCATCCTATTTAATGATAAACAATATGAATAATTAACAATCAACCAAAGACAACCAAATCCATCATACCAATATGAATAATTAACAATCAATTGAGCAGAATTTTTGTGAGATTTTTGTCAAAACTGGGCTGTAGAGTAACTCACCTTTTGTTGGTCGGTTATGAAGTTCCAGTCGTTTTCCCTAACACTCCCGATGTCATGAAGCAAGTTCTCCAAGAACCAGCTCCAAGTATCCCTTGTCTCTGACTCCACTATGGCATACGCAATGATGAAGTTGTGGTTGTTGGCATCCATGGCAACCGCCGTCAACAACTGGCCCCCGTAGTAACCTTTCAAGAAGCACCCATCAAGACCTATCAGAGGTCTGCATCCAGCCTTGAAGCCCTTTTTGCATGCATCCAAACATATGTATAGTCGGTCAAACGTGTTTCCCTTTAGTATTAGTTGGATCGTGGATCCCTCATTCTTGTCTTTTAGCTCCTTGCAATATTTCCTAAGTTTGGCATATTGTTCTCGTTCGGATCCTACTACAACTTTACGGGCAATTCTCCTAGCACGATAAATCATCCAATCATCAACGTGCACATTTCTTTGTTTTTTAAGAAAGTCAAACGCTTCCTCAGCTGACATATTGGGGTGCGCTCTAATCTTGAGAACTAACTGGTCGGCCAGCCAATCTTGGTTAGCTTGTTTGTTTTTAAAGGTCCTGGCACATGAGTGACCTTCATGATACGTCTTCACCTGAAATATGTTCGTCTTCCTATTAATTGAACAATATATCTCCCAATCACATGATTCAACAGGACATTGGGCCCGGACTCTTTCCTTATCATTCTTCACATAAGTGAAAGTTCGGCCGATGCTCATACTATAGTCCTTCAATGCTTTCTTGAAAACCCCAATTGAGGGGAACTCCATACCGATCTCTATAAATACTTGTCCAAATGGTGCAGGGTTGAATGACGGAAACTTGTTTGAACGAGCCAGCTCTTCCTCAGAGTCTAAACAAACTGGATCTCCCAGCTTCTATGACACCCAAGTGTCATCCTCAGAGTTTGAACAAACTCGATCATCTTCAGTGGCTGGGATTCCTGACCCCTGACCTTCATCCCCAATAGGGAATTTGCTGTTTTGGAAGGCTGACATGTTCACATCGGAGCCCTCAGAGTCAGAGTCAAAAGGCACATCATCGGAGCCATCATCTACAAGCTTTCCCTTTCCCTTCGGATCTTGCACTACTTGGACAGAGTCTGATGATGATGACTCCGCACCATCATCAACTATCGTTGGTTGGTCCAATGGGTGCTCGATGTACAAGTGTACATCCTCGGCGTTTGAACACAAATTTATCAGTTGTATGACATCATTGTCGGATGCCAATGGCCTCACTCCATGTTGTATGTCGAAACCGGGGACAACCCACCAACATGCTGAGTAGTTGGACTCATATCTGAATCCCTTCACAATTGCTTCGATGTCTGGGATAGTAATAAAGTCAATCTCCCAAACTACAGTGTCTACAACTCCCCCGACATATTGTAGTTCTGGGACTCTACAAAGCTGACCACGATGGTGGAAAACTAGGTTTATGGTTTTGTCCATCCTACAAAGAACAAAGACAATAATTCAATTCAATTATTTCAAAATACTTAATAAGATTATTTCAATACTATAAAATTCAAAATATGACAAATCCAACAATCATCAACTCAATTTCAAGACTTTTAAATTAACTATACCAAATACTTATCAAGATTAGTACAATACTATAAAATTGAAAATATCACAAATCCAACAATATCCCCTTAAAACTTCTCAAGTTAAACCAATCATAAAATATCAATCTAACAAAGTCATTGTCAAATATAATTTGGTCTCACACTATACATACACAAGTATACTAACAAAGTCATCAATCTAACAAAGTCAATGTCTAATAATTTGGTCCCAAATGTGGTCCCTAAAATGTGCTCCATTATATTAATTTAATACACAATATGGGTCTCTCATACTCCCTCTCATCCTTCAATGTAGAACCATTGTACAATTTGGTCCCACACTATACACATACACAAGTATACTAACAAAGTCATCAATCTAACAAAGTCAAAGTCTAATAATTTGGTCCCAAATGTGGTCTCTAAAATGTGCTCCATTATATTAATTTAATACACAATATGGGTCTCTCATCCTCCCTCTCATCCTTCAATGTAGGACCATTGTACAATTTGGTCCCACACTATACATACACAAGTATACATACACAAAATTGGTCCCCCCCTCCCAAATTCCTCAATCTCTCATTACATATAGTATATCAAACAATAGATACAACAATGAGAATCTGAAATTTTTTTGCTCAATACAACAACAATGACATTGAATCCAAGAACAAACTACAGACCAAATCATACAAACACAACTTAAAAAACATAAATTAGGTCTCCACGGTCTGAAAGTGTCAAATTTCCATTACCCTTCAAGCAATGGAAGACTCGGAACAAGGAGATGATGATGATGCTTTGATTTCTTCAACTATCTTCAACCAAACGAACACAGAATACCAAACGAACACAGAATACCAAATATTTCTACGATTCAGCGTTGATTTCTCCGATTAGGGTTTGGGTTCATAGGGTTTGGGTTCGGCGATGGTTAGGGTTAGGGTGCGATTAGGGTTTGGGTTCGTTAGCCTTGTGGGTTGGGTGCGATTGTGGGGTGGGTTTGGGTTCGTTTGAGCGCGGGTTCGACCGTGGGGTGGGTTTGGGTTCGAGATGGTGCGAGATGGGTGAGATTCGGTTAGGGATTTGGGTGCGAGAGGGTTAGGGATTTGGGTGCGATGGTGCGTGAGTGACTGAGTGAGATTGGCTTTGGGTGAGAAAATGTCGACTATGTGTGGGTTTGGGTCAGAGTTTAGGTTAGCTATGTGTGGGTTTGGGTGAGATTAGCTAGTATGGTGCGTGCGTTTTGGTGAAGGACCGGAAAATACACAACAAAATGCTGATGTGTCTCTATTTAATCTATGTGGCACATTTTTTTTTTCAACATAACGGGATATCACGTGGCGATAACGGGACACATCAGCGTCCGTTATGGCCACGTAAGCATTTTTGTAACGCCAATATGACGGAGGGACCAATTAGTGCAGCGTTTGCAAAATTCGGGGACCGGCTAGTACAATGGGTAAAATTCAGGGACCTATCTGTCAGTGAGTGCATAATTCAGGGACCGGAAAGTTATTTTACTCAGAATTTAATTGTAAACTATTTAACAATTAATATATTTAAATTTGTCCACCAAATTTAAATACAACAATCATAGATATTTATTTAAGACAAGATTTAATGTCCTAAGACATTTAACTATGTCTTAAATTGTGTCACCAAAGTGACTCAGGAATTAACCCTAATTCGTGTCCCAAAATAGCATCTTGATCCTGCTCATGTGTGACCCAGCAGGCCTCACGTGAAGTTGGCAGCAAGCCATCTTATGACTCACAAGTCGAGAGCGGACTCTAGCAAGCCATCACGACTACCCAAAACACACGAGTTATCGCTTTAACGTTTAACGAATTAACCTAAGTACCACCTTGTCATAATCCCTATTGTCACACGATAACTTGGTTCTGGATAAGGCACGGGAATGTCATCCTTAATCCAAACCACAACTTTCTCGGTTTCCTGAGTTAGTCCCATTTTCTTGAGTGGCCACTCTTTCCTTGGACAGACACATCGAGGGCGCCAGTTAGATATCTCTCATCGTAATGAGGGACAAAATCCCATCTTGGTCAACCACATCCCTCAGCACGGCAATGAACCAAACCCGTACCTAGCCCTTATGGCTACCCTGCTACGGGTAACGTTAGACTAGGCCAAAGTTTGACAACTACAACGCCGGAATAGTCAAGACCTCAGGTCTAAGGCTATCATGACAGGTGTATAGGAGAGGCTAGCTTATGACTAAAACCCATGCAGGACTCTCCGGGTCGGTCCAGCAACTTGTAACCCCTTACTTTTTGCACCATGACTCTCGTAAAGCATCTAGTGCATGTATCTCCATACACCGAGGTCATGCTGGTCTTGGTTCATTCTCGCTCCCACGAAAATAATCGACCAGGGACTGATTTAGATTAATTATCTCATAAATAATCTAGGACGCTATCATAGTAAACATGCTAATAATATGATAACAACATGATTCATCTCCATAAATCAATCAAAATGTTCAAAACATTTACTTAAAATGATTGGCCCTAGGGCACAATCTCCAACAGTGTACTCGACCCGATGTGTCATTTGCCCTGAGCATGACGAGCCGGTTTCAACAAGACTCTGGTGAGGATCATTCGACCGCTGTCAAAAACATCCTTAAGTACTTGAGAAGAACTAAGGATGAATTCTTGGTATACGGTGGAACTGATGAGGAGCTATGTGTAAAGGGTTACACAGATGCCAGTTTACAAACCGACCAAGATGATTTCAAATTGCAGTCCGAATATGTGTTTTTCCTGAACGGTGGCAACGTGAGTTGGAAGAGTTCCAAGCAGAGCACGACTGCTGATTCTACAACGGAGTCTGAGTACATAGCAGCATTAGATGCAGCAAAGGAGGCTGTGTGGATTAGAAAGTTCGTTTCCGAGCTTGGTGTGGTTCCGACCATTGCTGATTCCATTACCTTGTATTGTGACAATAGCGGGGCTATTGCACAAGCCAAGGAGCCACGGTCCCATCAAAGGACCAAACACATACTCAGGCGTTTTCACCTTGTCAAAGAGATGATTGACAGAGGTGATGTGAAGATATGCAAAGTAGCAGGCAAGGATAACGTTGTCGATCCTCTTACGAAGCCTCTTGCACGGGTCATACATGAGCGGCATGTATCGTCGATGGGGATTAGACGCATTGATCAGTTTACCTAGTGGAGGAACAGCTAGATTGATGATTGTACCTAGTGCAAGTGGAAGTCTGTTGGAGATTGTGCCCTAGGGCCAATCATGTTATGTATATGTTTTGAACATATGTTTGATTAATTTATAGTTGATAAATTATGTTGTTATCATATTATTAGCATGTTTACAATGATAGCGTCCTTGATTAATTATAAGATAATTAATCTAAATATGTCCCCGGTTGATTGTTCTCGTGGGAGCGAGAATGAACCAAGACCAGCATGACTTCGGTGTATAAATATACATGCACTAGATGCTTTACGAGAGTCATGGTGCAATAATGTAAGGGGTTACAAGTTGCTGGACCGACCCGGAGAGTCCTGCATGGGTTTAGTCATTAGCTAGTCTCTCCTGTACACCTATCACGATGCCTTAGACTTGAGGTCTTGGCTATTCCGGCATTGTAGTTGTCGAACTTTGGCCTAGTCCAACGTTGCCCGTAGCAGGGTAGCCATATAGGCTAGGTACGGGTTTGGTTGATTACAGTGCTGAGGAATGTGGTTGTCCAAGATGGAATTTTATCCCTCATAGAGATGAGAGATATCTAACTGGCGCCTTCGATGAGTTTGTCCAAGGAAAGAGTGGGCACTCAGGAAAATGGGACTAACTCAGGAAATCGAGAAAGTTTTGGTTTGGATTAAGGATGACTTTCCCGTGCCTTATCCAGAACCAAGATATCGTGTGACAATAGGGTCTATGACAAGGTTGTACTAAGGTTAAATCAGTTTTGATAAAACGATAACTCACATGTTTTGGGTAGTCATGATGGCTTGCTAGAGTCCGCTCTCGACTTGTGAGTCATGGAGATGACTTGCTGCCAACTTCACGTGGGGCCTGCTGGGTCACACATGAGCAGGATCTAGACACTGCTTGAAGTGACACGAATTAGGGTTAATTCGTGAGTCACTCCGGTGACACAATTTAAGACATAACTGAATGTTTGGGACATGAAGTCTTGTCTTAAATAAAATCTACGATTGAGATATTTAAATTTGTGGGACAAGTTTAAATATATTAATTGTTAAATAGTTAATTGGATTAATCTATTTACAATTATAATATTAGGGAATAATAAATCAGATAAGGTTCCTAAAAGTTAGGAGATTATTGATTTATTAAATTCACTAATATTAAGATAATTAGGGTTGAGGGTGGCGCCTCATATATATAGGCATTTTAATTAATGAAAATGTTTTGTTAATTAAATTCATGAATTTGAATTCAAGATATGATCTAGATTTCAAGATTCAAAATTTGAATTAAAGATATTAGAGTAATATTTTAATTCAATATTGTTGGAAGATAATAAGTTGGTTATAACTTCCTAAGAGTTAGGATTGTTATTTTGATTTATTAAATTCCAAGAAAATAGAGGGGAGTTGGCGCATTCTTGAGTGGGACCAAGGGAAGATTTGATCTTCCATTTTGATTCTCAAAGATTGCATTTTGAATTCAAATTAAGATATTAGGATAATATTTTAATCAAGAATTCAAGTCCTAAAATTGTGATATTATTGTAATCTCATAATTTTATAATTTGATATTCAATTATAATTAGGGAAACCCTAATTATAATTATCAAATTTCCAACTCTATAAATAGACCTAGGGGAAGTCGACTTGGTTATCTTTTTCTTTGGAAGAGAGAGAAAATTTTGGCTCCCTAATGTTTAGAGAGAGGAAAAGTCGATTTACTCTAAGTGTCAGAGAAAATCGGCTTGCACCCTAGGTTTAGGGTTTTGTGAGAGAAAACAAGAAGAATTCTTGTTTCTTGCGCCATTTGAGAGTCTTCGTTCAAGAATTGTTCTTGATCACCAAGAACCGTAGATTGGAGTCCCGAGTTCTTTTGGAGAAAAGAACTGAAGGCTAGCACCTTGGTATCAGCAAACTATTCGTGTGGATTACCGGCAGAGGAAGGACGCTTGGAGTGGACTTCTCGGAATTGCACCATTCAACCGGACCGATTGAAACATTTGAGGTATACTTCTGTTGGAGATTGTGCCCTAGGGCCAATCATTTGGTATGTGAGAACATACTGGTTGACTAATTTATGGATGATAAATTGAGTCGTTATCATATTATTAGCATGCTTACTATGATAACAATCCCTGATTAATTATGTGATAATTAGTCTAAAACTGTCCCTGGTCGATCATTCACGTGGGAACGTAAATGAACCAAGACCAGCATGACCTCGATGTATAGAGATACATGCACTAGATGCTTCTCGAGAGTCATGGTGCAATCATGTAAGGGTTACAAGTTGCTGGACCGACCCGGAGAGTCCTGCATGGGTTTAGTCATAAGCTAGCCTCTCCTGTACGCCTGTCACGATAGCCTTAAATCTGAGGTCTTGACTAATCCGGCATTGTAGTTGTCAAACTTTGGCCTAGTCCAACGTTACCCGTAGCAGGGTACCCATACAGGCTAGGTACGGGTTTGGTTGATTACCGTGCAGAGAAATGTGGTTGACTGAGATGGGATTTTGTCCCTCATTAAGATGAGAAATATTTAACTGGCGCCCTCGATCAGTCTGTCCAAGAAATGCGTGGCCACGCTGGGAATTGGGACTAACTCAGGAAATCGAGAAAGTTGTGGTTTGGATTATGGATGACATTCCCGTGCCTAATCCATGACCAAAATATCGTGTGACAATAGGAATTATGACAAGGTGGTATTTAGGTTAAGTCGTTAAACGTTAAAGCGATAACTCGCGTGTTTTGGGTAGTCGAGATGGCTTGCTAGAGTCCGCTCTCGACTTGTGAGTCATAAAGATGGCTTGCTGCCAACTTCACGTTAGGCTTGCTAGGTCACACATGAGCAGGATCAAGATGCTATTTTGGGACACGAATTAGGGTTAATTCGTGAGTCACTTTGGTGACACAATTTAAGACATAGTTGAATGTCTTAGGACATTAAATCTTGTCTTAAATAAATATCTATGATTGTGGTATTTAAATTTGTTAGACAAATTTAAATATATTAATTGTTAAATAGTTTACAATTAAATTCTTGTTTAAAATATTAGGGAATAATAAATTAAATAAGTTTCCTAATAGTTAGGGAATTATTGATTTATTAAATTCACTAATATTGGGTAAACAAGGCATGAGGGCGGCGCCTCTTTTAGTCATATTTTAATTAATGAAAATGTTTTATTAATTAAATAAAGATGACAAGGTTTGAATTTTGAATTCAAACAAATATCTTTTGAAAAGATATAGGATTTGAATTAAAGATATTAAAGTAATATTTTAATTCAATATAGTTAGGAATTAACAAAGTTGGTTATAACTACCTAAGAAGTTGGGTTGTTATAGAATTCCTCCAAGAGGATGGCGCCATATCTTGTTACTTGGAGTGCAAGATTTGATCTTGCACTTTAAGTTTAAAGATATGTGCAAATTCGATTTTTATAATATATAATATTAAAGTAATATTTTAAATTATAAAATCAATTCGTGTCATGGAAATATAGCATATTATTAATCTGCAAAATTCATAGAAAGCAGTCTCTCAGTTGCTTTTTCTAAGACGGTTTGATCTAAATAATTAGTTTTACAGAATAAACTAGTATAGCAGCACACCAACATGATAAACAGTTCCCATCTCAATTTGACTTTTGAAGGGCTATGATCATATGAGTCATCTTAGATGAGAAATCCAGGAAAACTAGAGACAATCACAATAGTAATTTGGATAATTTAAAGTATTTTATAAGATAAAACAAGAAAAAAAATTAGAAAAAGGACAGAAAAGTTCATAAAAAGAACCACTTGTATGAATTTCACACTCTGTTTCTCTACAATATATGCTTATATACAAAAAATTGTTGGGAATCCCCAGGGAAACACGCAGCGGAAGAAACGTAAAATAAAAAAAACTTGCGCCCCTTAGGAAAACCCACCCTGAGATCCGCTAGCTGAATTTAAAACCAGATACGAAAAGTGTTATACCTCAGGCTTTCAATCGGATTGGTGATACTGGTGAGTCTAGAAGTCCGTCTCCACGTCCTTCCTCTACCGGTGATCCACACGAACAGTTTCCCGAACACGAGGTGCTAGCCTCCACGCCTCTTTCTCCAAAGAGACTCGGGATCCAATCTACAGTTTGTGAATTCAGGAACTCCTTCTCTGAACTCTAGGTGGATGGCGCCACAGAGCAACAATCAGCAACAAAACTCCTTTTGTTCTATTGTTCTCTACAAACCCTTAGAACCCACAACTTTCGATAACTCTTCTAACCCCTTAGAAGAAAATCGACTTCTCTCTCTAGGAAGGTGGGTGTCAAATTTTTCTCTCTCTACAAGGAGGAATTCGACTTCACTCTTTTGGTGAGCTAGGGTTTCACAATGTGCATGACATGACCTAGTATGGGGCTAGGCGACTTGCAGACCTTATATTTACTAAAATTACACTAATTTTATAAATATAAAATCCATGATATTCTATAATATCATTATTTTAGGCTTTGAATATCTAATTAAAATATTCCTAGAATATCTTAATTCAAATTCAAATCACCAACTTAGAGAATCAAATGGGAGATCATATCTCCCAAATGGGACCCACTAAGATAGGCGCCTAATTGCTCCATTTATTGGGAATTTTATAAATAAAAAATAACTCCTAAAATTAGGGAGTCATAACCAACTTATTTTATCCCAAGGTTTTTGAATTAAAATATTACAATAATAT
>QANZ01013829.1:18476-35772 GCA_003254925.1 Chamaecrista fasciculata
TTTAAATTATAAAATCAATTCCTCATGACTCATTCCAACCAATAGGATTTGAGCAATGAAGATTTGATCTCAAGATTTGATTTTGAGTCTCAAATTTAAATTGCCACCTATTGAATTTTGAATTATAATATTAAGTTAGATATTATAAATCAAAAGATATATTGAGATATTTTAAGATATTCAATATCTTAGAGATTTACTAATTGGATTAGGATTCCCTAAGATTGGAAATGAGGAGACTATAAATAGGAGGCCTAGGCGCCTAACACAACACGTCCAATACTTGGTGAGACTAAGAATTTCGCCTAGTGCCCTATTGAGAGTAAAAATTCGCCAAGTCCTAATATTGTGAGAGTGAGTCGATTTTCTTGGAGAAAGAGAGTTAGACCTGCACCTGATAATATTAGTACATCCCATTCAATCTTGAGAATCAAGAACGGTTCTTGATCATTCAAGAATGAAAGATAGAGTTCCCGTATTCACTTGGGAAGAAGTGAAGGAGGCTAGCACCTAGGCATCTGCCAAACTGCTCGTGTGGATCACCGGTAGAGGAAGGACACTCGGAGTGGACTTCTCAAATTCGCAAACACGATAAGTCACCATTGAAATATAGGTAAACATCTTTACTTTCCTGGTATAAACATAATTGGTGGATCCTGGAAGGAATCACAGAGTTAGCATATTTAATTAAGTTTTTTTTTTATTTTTCTTCCGCTGCGCTCCCTCTGTGATTTCCCAACAACTTCTTCCTTTACCGGTTTAAATTCAACTAGTGGATCCTGTAGGAAATCACAAGCTTAGTGCCATTTAAGGTTTTCTTATATTTTAATTTCTCTTCGCTTCCGCTGCGCGCTTTGAGCCTGTGATTTCCCAACATTTTGCTCATTTCTTTTCTTCCTTTTTTTTTTGTATTGCCTTTGGCAATCTTTCTCTCTTTATATTTGTCCCGCCTATCCGTGTAACAGTCTAGTAGAAAACTAATCTTTGTTTCCTTTGAAAGAGAACATTTTGTATCATGAGCTACTTCTGCTTAAAGATCATCGCTATTCTAAAGAGTTAATTTTTGTTGGGATTTAAAAAAAAATGATTGGCTCAAAGGGCTTAACAATGGTGAAGCACTATATGGGATAAATGAAGAAAAATTGATCTTCTCTTGTCATTTGAATCTATAGCATAAAAGTCTTGAAAAACCACCCATCCCTGGTAAAAGTTATTTGGTGGTTGAATCAAGAAAACTCACTTCTGGCTCAACGGGGATAGCTAGTGGAAATCTCCATTGCGTAGGGAAAGCAAAAATGCCTTGTATCATTGGTACAATTTCTCTTGTGAAGGGCACATATCTTTTTAATGGGGCTTTTGCAAAACAGTTATTTTCTTTGATTTTTGAAAAGTGACTAGGAACACTCATTTGTTCACTAGAAGCTCACATCCAAACATATTCAAAGCACTACATTATGTAGATCATATGCAAAAACCACCATGTGCAACAAAAGTGAGAAAGGAAGAGAAAATGGATGTGGAGATAATGCGCGCAAATTTCATTCATCATTATTCAAAATGTAAAATTGTCATTCAACAAAACATTATTATAGTCTAAAACGGAAAATGACAGAAAAGAAAGAAACATTTTACATCTGTTGATCATTCAGTTCCCACCGCCATGAGCAGGTAAAGGGTTGTTGATTGTACTTGTTGTCCCTTCATCAATCTTCACAATCCCCTTTTCAATCAGGCCTAACACGTGTCTTCGAAAACCCACACAAGTTTCAATAGAGTGCCCCGGGGTGCTTAAGTGATAAACACTGGTCAGTTCCGGCCTATACCAACCTGGAAAAGGTCCAGTCATGGTTTTCCTCAAGACTTGGCCCATGACCACCTCGGCCATTAATTTTTTGAACAACTCAGCATTGGATACACCAAAGTTTGGAAAAGGTCGGTCATCTCTAGGAGCCCTGGTCCTTTGATCTTGCCTTTGTTGACCTCCTCTATTATAGTTTGATGGTCCACCATCTTTTTGACCATATGCACTTTGCACATAATTCACGTCTTCATCCTTTCTCTTTGATGCAACATTGGCGCTTGGGGAACCCTTCCTAAAGGTGTTTTGGCTTGATGAGCCTATTCGGCTGAGCCTGGACTCATTGTCCAATCGCTCTCCAATGCGAATGATTCGTGAGAAATCCTCATCTGGAAGGGCGATCATAAAGCTATAGAAAGGCTTAGATAATGTAAGAACAAAGTATGTGGACATCTCCACATTAGACATCGCTGGCACGACCTCAGAGGCAAGTTGTCTCTACCTATCGGCATATTCCCTAAAGGTTTCATTAGACTTTCTCCTCATAGCTTGCACAACATCCCGAGTGGGAGCATTCTCCATGTTATAGCGATAGTGATTTTTGAAGGCTTGAACCAGGTCGCGCCAGAACTTGACAACTTTACGATCCAACCACATGTACCAGTTAAATGCAGACCCAGTTAGGCTATAATGAAAGTATGCCAGGAGAAAACTTTCTTCCCTTGACCAGTTCCCCATTAATGAGCAGTATGACCGAAGGTGGAAGTTTGGGTTGGTGGTGCCATCATACTTGATAAAATCTAGAATCTTGAACTTCTTTGGGACCTCAACTTTGGGATACAAGCATAAATCATCCACCTCCCAAGTGTCATACTTCGAAGAGCCCTCCATAGCTTTGAATTTCTCATTAATATTTTCAAATGCTTTCTTCCACTCCTTATCTTTCTCATTTGGGTAAGTAGAGGTAGTGAAAGTCCCATCTAGTTCAGTCTCAGGGAAATCATAGAAAGAAGCCTCCCCTGGTTGTTCATGAGTAACTTGGATCGCTGGTTGTGTTGGTGCCCCAGGCACGGCTCCAATTGATGCCATTACAGGGGAGGCACCAAGAGGAGTGGGAGCTACAGGTGTAGTAATGGGAGCTGGAGCCAAAGGAATTGTTGTTGTGATAGGAATAGAACCTTGTGCTGGCACCTGAGTCGGGGTCGTGTGAGGTTGTAACAACTCATTCGTGGTCCTCATCATAGCGGGCAAGTCTTTTAATTGATTTTGCAATTGTGCCATTTCAGCAACCTGAGCCTATATTGTTGCTATCTGACCATGCATCTCGGCCACTTCATTGAAGGTCGAGGTCTGAGCTTGATTGTTTTCAGTATTTTGACTCATGGTTGAGATCGAAGCCAAGTGTTTCTTCTTCCCTCGAGTGTTGTAGTGATGTATTAACGCCGGCCTAGGTGCTCTGTTGTTCTTTCTTGCTCGAGCTATGGTGACTTGCTGCAAAGAAGAATGTAAATGTGTAAGTAAATAGTCAATCACTCATGTGGCTGCTTTAGCTTTTGGCATACGACATACAAACAAACCCTTCAACCTCCTTTGTGAACATATGGTTCTACTGGAAAGATTGAAGTTGATGATCGGAGCATGGAAGAGTTTGCTTCTCACTACTAATGTCTGTTGATAACACATGCTTCTGGTCCATTGAATCTTATTGGAAGCATCTGGTTCTCAATAAGAGACAAAGTTAACGACCAACTACTGAGACATTTGCCCATAGAAACCGGTGTCTAGCAAGAATAAGTGAAAGTTTTGTCTAATGAAGATACCATATATATATATATGCCACTAGCCAAAGCAACCACTAAGTTCCAAGCATATACGTGCACATAGCACTATGGTTTGAAGAACAGGAAACACTAAGAAGCGATGTAGGAGAAATTTAGATTGAAAAATTATATTTTTATTAATTTGAAATTGAAATAAAAGAAGTTATATATCAAATAACGGTGTGATGAGGTGAGGCCAAAAAAAACAGGGTGTGGTCAGGAGTTTGAAGGATCATATTATAACTGTTGCAAGGCACCGAGTAGGTGTGTTCCAATGGCCGCAACTTCTAAGCTATTTAAATAGACACAAATACCCTCTTCACCTTCTTCATCCATATCTAATGGTTCATAAGAATGAAGATAAGTAGTTTTAGCCATATGAAGAAAGGAAGAAAGGCGTAGGGAAAAAAAGGACATTTTAGGAAAATAAAATTGTAAACAACCCACACTTTTATGTAGTAAAGGTATAATATATATATATATATATATAGAGCATACACACGCACAAATACACACATATATATCTAAGATTTCTAATGTTTTTGATCCGGATGATTCGTGTACCTGGGTTCGATTTTGGGTGGTTGTTGTTTGGAGAATTTGGCTTTGTAGGAATTCTTCTCTGCATAGCCCTGATTTCATAATGCCTCCTGACCCTATTATTTTAATTAAACGTGTGATTGAGCAGTTTGACAAAGGAAAGATGGATTGTCTGATTAATTCTACCTTTCAAGGTCAATTTCTTTATCTCTTCAAGTACTTATAAATAGGTTGTTTTGGTCTTCTCTTAAGGAACGCACACTGATCTTTCTATTACTCCTCATAATCTCTACTCTCAGAATTCACATTTCCTCTCTATTGCCCAATACTGAGTTTACCATCGAAGTGCTTACGGGGAATGCAACCTCTCTGTTTTTTCTTGCAGATTCGATTCATCCTATCTGGAGCTACTTGACGTTGTAATCCAATCTGTCACTTGAAATTCATAGCTTCATCAGATACTATTTAGAAATTATTACCTAAATCAGTAAGTTTGAGATAAAAATTCGCATTGACTATTTGTACTTCGACTATAGCCTTTAATTTTTCCACTTATTTATTAATAATTATTCAATATAAATACGTACCTTAGATGATTGGTACAACAAGAAAATGTCTTTTTAAAGTACTCATGGGATACAATTCAATAATTTCTATACCTAAAAATATCCTAGATAACAATAGTTTTTTTATCTTTTTTCTCTTGATCATTTTTTTTTTGGATAAATTACACTTTGGTACCTTGTGTTTAGAATCGAATCCAATTTAGTACCCTGAAAGACAAAATTTGACACTCGACTACCCTGAGGTTTGCGCCGTTAGCACTTTTGTACCCTGTGGTTATTTTCCGTCAAGAGTTAACAAAAAGTGCTGACATGGCTCAATCTTAGCCGTCGATTTCTACTATATCTTATTTGTTAGTTTCTATTGCAGCTTAAACCATATTTCACTCCTGAACAAGATTTTTTTTGTGCGTATAGGTCCTATCCCTTTAGTAAAACGAATCAAAACACAACAAACTAAAAGAATTGATGGAGTTTTCTACAATTTCATTCCAAGAACTAGAGAGTTATTAAAAAATAAATTGCAGAAAGATTGTTAAAGTTTTGATGAATCAAAATATTCCCTTTCTCATAAAATTTCTCTCAACTAATTCCTTAATTAATCATAGATTGAATTCAAATATTTGTCATCTTTATCAGATTGGTCCTTGGGATACAAAAAACAGCTATGTATCTCTATTGTTTGATTTATCTTCCATTTAAGATCAAGAAACTTTTATATTTTTCAAAATAGTCTTTGGGGCACATTATAATAAGATTGATTTTCTACAATATATAATCATAATTAATTGAATTATTTTATTAAATATACCAATTGAAACTAAATGACAAACATACTTGACTATTGGTGTTTAAAATATTATACTTATTGCTAAATTTAAGTTAATATTTTATTAAAATAATTATATTTATTGTAATTATGTATTTTAAAGATAAAATATTTTAGTTAGATCATCATATTTTGCTATCATAACTTACTGAATAACTTGCATGAAAAAGTTATAGTTTTTTATTATAATTTCATAAAAAAAAAATAAATATTTTAGTAATTTATTAAATTATTTAGTGAAATAAAATATTAATTATTTAATTTGTAAATTAATTAATGGAAATATTCTTCAAATTATTCAAGTTTACTTTCAAAATTTCATTTAAGTAGTTGTATTTAAATATCGATATAACTAAATTGCATTTATTTTCCAGATTTAGGACTGATATGTAATTATCTCCTTTTTATTTTCCAAAAATACATTTTGGCCCCACAGGGTACCAAAGTGCTAACGGCGCAAACCTCAAGGTAGTTGAGTGTCAAATTTTGTCTTTCAAGGTACCAAAGTGGATTCAGTCCTAACCATAGGGTACCAAAGTGCATTTTACCCTATTTTTTTTGGATAACAATATCCTAGAAACTTGACATTCGACCTCCCTTTGAGATGTCAATATGTGTGTCAGGCAGCATTTCTGATAGTGATCATATTTGTGTAAATTACAAAGAAGGTACTTGTGGTTTGGGGTAATTAAACATCGGCTCCTTGTGGTTCAAAAAATGCCAAAATCATACTTGAGGTTTACTTTGTTAACAGAAAGGGTCCTTGTGGTATATATATTTCCATCCAAAAACTAACGGATCCCAACATTTTTATCAAGATTTCACTTCTTCTTTCAAGAATTCTTTCATTTAGGTCCTTGATTCATCTCAGAATAGTTCAGAAAGTTCATCATCTTTGTTAAACATGTCTTGAAATTTGCAAAACAAAAATAAAATTATAATAAGTTTATAACCTTTATTTTTCATTTTCGCCCAATAATTTTCAAAACCCCGTAATGACATTTTCATATTCCCGGCCCCAACAATGAGGTGAAGGAGTTGCATTGGTGATTTTGAAAATTTTTGGGAGAAAATGAAAATGAAGGTTATAAACTTATAATTTTATTTTTTGCTTTGCAGGTATTAGGACTTGTTTAATAAAGATAACAAATTTTTTGGACTATTTTGAGGTGAATGAGGGATCTGAATGAAAGAAAATCATAAAAGAAAGGGTGAAATCTTGATAAAAATGTTAAGATTCGTTAGCTTTTGGAAGGAAATATACCACAGAGACCCTTTCTATTAACAGAGTAAACCTAAAGCCCGATTTTAGCACTGTTTGAATCACAGGGACCCGATCTCTACTTACCCCAAACCACATAGACGTTCCTTGTAATTTATCTTATATATTTTATTGCTAGAAACATTGTTATTTAAAAATTTTGAAGAAAAATCAATTGTTTCATTCTGAATATGAAGTATGATATCATTCCTATTGATCACAATTCACAACCTTATGAAGAAGTCACTTAAGTTGGTTGAATTCAATAACTCATTTGCTTTGTTATCTCTTGATGATACATCTGATAAACATATGATTTATTCATTATGGATTAAGCAGACTAGGAGCACATTGTCTGGATATGTAAGTGCATTTTCATGCATGCTCCTACACATTTTGTCTATATTGGATTCGACAATGGTACCTTGTTGTTCATTGATTTTTTTTTTTTGGCAAAACACCCTTTCGTGCCCCTAACGTTTGCAGCGATTTTCAGTTATGCCCCTAACGTTTCATTTTGTTCAGACATGCCCTCAATGTGCAACCAACGTTTCAATTATGCCCTCAATTTTGACTCAATGCATATGTGGCAATTTTTTTTGCTTATGTGTCATTTTTTTTGTCTGACTTGATTACGTGGCATCATGACTGGGCATTTTTTTTTAAATAACTGCTGGACCAAAACGCAAGTTTCACAAAATTGGAAGGACCAAAAAGGCAGTTTTAGCGAAGAGGTCATCTTCAACCTCTCGCTACCTGACTTGTTGCCCAAAACGGAGCTGCCGCTCAACCCGCCGGATTCGGCGTTTTTCTGTCGTCGTTTCCGGCAAACAAACAACAGAATGAATTGTTTCTTTAAGACGAGAAGATCTGGAAAATCAGATTGGCCAAAATGCTTCTGGAATTGATGAATCGAAATCAACGATTTCAAGAACTCAAGGACGTGAAATTTTCAATCCGGCGATACACAGGCTCTTAGACTACGCAAAATAGACCAAAAGAATCGGAAGAAGATGAATTACAAGATTATGTAACTCGTTTAACGATTAGCTTCCATATTTGATGAAAATTTCGAAGAACGCATCCTTGCAAAATGGGCGACGGCCCGATCTGGATTTTTTTTGTTGAGGGTGTCTTTAGCCTTTGATAAACTGATGATGATGATGAACGATGTTTTTTTTTTAATTTTTAGGATTATTTTTTAATTTTTGGATGATGAACTGATGAATGATGATGATGATCAACTGATGATGAACTAATTTTTTTTAATGGTGAACGATTTATGGTTTAGGAATTTGAGTTTTGGGGTTCAAGGTTTAAGGGTTTTTAATATTTTTAAGGACTAAATCAGAATGTTTGAAAGAGTTTTAGGACACTTTACAATTTTATTTTGAGGATTTGGGACTAAAATGAATGAAAATAATAAAAAGAGGGGAATTGAGAATGATGGGATAAGAATGAGTGAGATACCTAATTACTCAAATTAGATTTTTTTAGAGTTTAGGGTTTAGGTTTTAAAGTTTAGGATTTTAAGGTTTAGGGTTTATAGTTTTAGGGTTTAGAGTTTGGAGTTTAGGGTTTTTAATACTTTTAAGGACTAAATTGGAATGTCTAAAAGAGTTTTAGGAAACTTTACAATTTTATTTTGAGGATTTGAGACTAAAATGAATGAAGATGATGAAAAAGAAGGGGAATTGAAAATAATGGGGTTTAGGGTTTAGGTTTAGGATTTTTAATATTTTTAAGGACTAAATTGAAATGTTTGGAAGAGTTTTGGGACACTTAACAATTTTTTTGAAGATTTGGGACTAAAATGAATGAAAATGATGAAAAATGTAAATCCAGGGACTGATTTGCTAGTTTACTCAATTTTTATGTTCAAAAATGTAAATCCAGTCATTATGCCACGGTGGAATAAAAAATAAGAATGTCCAGTCATCATGCCACGTAGACAAAAAAAATGACACATAAGTAAAAAAAATTGCCACATGGGCATTGAGTCAAAATTGGGGGTATAATTGAAACGTTAGTTTCACATTGAGAGCACGTCTGAACAAAATAAAACGTTAAGGGCACGAAATGGTGTTTTGCCTTTTTCTTTTATAAGGTTTTCATGCACAATCTTCAGCTATAGTCTAAATTTCACTAATCTATGTATCTTCAAATGATAGTGTCCATTTATTTTCTACAAAGGTTTCCATGCACATTTGAACTTTTCTTTTATCTTCATTCTTGAATCATCTCCATTATCTCTTAAGCAGCATTACTTAAGAATTTAATTTTAAAATTATGCAGGACCATGTTTGAGTTTTTATCTAGATCATGTTAACTTAATTACTAACTACTAAGCTACATTCTATTAATTATATATGTTTAGCAAAATTCAGTTTATGTACATATTTTAAAAAATATCACAAATTAATCTATAACTAAATTATTGCAACAATACGTCAAGTTGAAGTTGTAGTGAAATACACATATTTAAGTATATACATTTTATAAATCAAGGGTGCATTTGATACCTAATAATCTCAAATATCATAGTATCTCAAATATCGTAGTATGAGATACTATGGTATAAAATATCTCGTATTTATAATACTCAATATAAATTATAGAAAATATATTATTTAAGTATTGTATTTGATTTTAATGTTGCCATCTAAATTATGATTTAATTATTTATTAATATAACAATGTTATGTAATTATTATTTAACTATTTGTAATATTTTTTATAATTTTAAATCATTTCAAACCGATGGTGTATAAGTGTGTATATATATTTTACAACGGATACCCATTAATTCCGATTATTATTTATAAATTAGAACGTCAAAACGCAAGGGATTAAACTTTACAGTCCGTAAGGTTTGAAGTGTTGAACAGAATCTTGTGAAGAGTCGCCTCTCACCCGGCAACTTCATCGAAGCGCGTCCATTCGTCCCAAACTTCTCTGATTATCTGAGCAGATCCTTCTCATAAGAGCCTGCAGATTTTATTCATTTTCCAATACCGATCAGATTTTTCCTCTATTAATTCCCTGAAACCAATTTTTTTATCTAGGGTTTTCGTTATCCAGTGATTTTCCTCTTTTAATAATACTTCTGGTCTGGTTCTCTTTCGTCTATGCTCTTGTTGATCGGGAGCAGAAGATGTATAGCAATTTTAAGGAGCAAGCGATAGAGTACGTGAAGCAAGCCGTGCAAGAAGACAATGCTGGGAATTACGGGAAAGCGTTTCCTTTGTATATGAATGCTTTAGAGTACTTTAAGACCCATTTGAAGTACGAGAAAAACCCTAAGATTAAAGAAGCGATTACCCAGAAATTCACCGAGTATCTTCGGAGAGCGGAGGAGATCCGAGCTGTTCTTGATGACGGAGGTCCAGGGCCGGCCTCTAATGGAGATGCTGCAGTAGCTACACGCCCTAAGACCAAGCCCAAGGATGGAGATGGAGATGGCGAGGATCCAGAGCAGTCAAAGCTTAGGGCTGGCCTTAATTCTGCGATCATTCGGGAGAAACCCAATGTCAAGTGGAATGACGTTGCTGGCCTGGAGAGCGCCAAGCAGGCCTTGCAAGAAGCAGTTATCTTGCCCGTAAAGTTTCCGCAATTTTTTACTGGTTAGTTTGCGTCGTAGTTGAATGAATGAATATATTAGATCACTGTTATACCACCTGTTGCGCTAGAGAACAATGTTAAGTTAACTAACTTCATCCATAATCTCCATCTGATCATGATGTTTCCTTGATTAAGTAATTAGTTTTCTATTATTAAATTCCTCCTTCCTGCTGCTAAAGCTATCTGATCATGACGTTCTCTTGACTTTTCAGTAGGACCTGATATGTGTATGTTTGTGTGTAAGCATTGTGTTTTACAGTTGTTAGTATTCTAGCTTTTCAACTGAGGGATGTCAATACTTGTTAATAGAAACTCTAATTTGCTCTAAATTTTTACTTATGTTGGTTTTTCTATAGTATCTTTTCAATGAGGGATGTCAATACTTGTTAATAGAAACCTTAATCTGCTCTAAAATGTACTGAAGTTGGTTTTCTACAGTATGCTTTCAACGAGGTATGTCAATACTTGTTAATAGAAACCTTAATCTGGTCTAAATGCACTGAAACTGGTTTTTCTATTGTATCTTTTCAACAAGGGATGTAATACTTGTTAATAGAAACCTTAATCTGCTCTAAAATGTACTGAAGTTGGTTTTTCTATAGTATCGTATCAACGAGGGATGTCTTTTTTCTTTTTGATACACTTCAACGAGGGATGTCAATACTTGTTAATAGAAACCTTAATTTGCTCTAAAATGTACTTAAGTTGGTTTTTCTATGGTATCCTACTTTTAAAACAAGGGGGAAATCCGAGTTTGCATATAGGAGCAGCTTATGCTTTACGTGTATTATATGCTTAATATATATACGATGGTCTCTTTCAGGTAAAAGACGACCTTGGAGAGCTTTTTTATTGTATGGGCCACCTGGAACGGGGAAATCATATTTGGCCAAGGCTGTTGCAACTGAAGCAGACTCCACATTTTTCAGGTAATGTTGATATGATAAATTTTATTAGTATTTGTATTTATACAAAATTATGTGTGTGGTTTGCTCTGCTGTTGTCAATGGATTTCTTCTTGTTATATCCCCTTTTTTTCCATTTTATCCCTAATGGAGGACAAAAATGCATATTTTACTTCCCTTTCAAACTATGAATCTATTGTTCTCATTTATATTTTATTGTCTGCCCCCCTACTTGTTTGTAGTTTTCTTCTTGTTGTGGATGTAGGTCAGTGATCGAATTTGATCTTGTTAGTGGCTTTTTAACATTTGATTTTTCACCAGTATTTCTTCATCAGACCTGGTTTCAAAATGGATGGGTGAAAGTGAAAAGCTGGTTTCAAACCTTTTCCAAATGGCTCGTGAAAGTGCACCTTCGATCATATTTATAGATGAAATAGATTCTCTATGTGGTCAGCGTGGTGAAGGTAATGAGAGTGAAGCTTCAAGACGAATCAAAACTGAACTTCTAGTGCAGATGCAGGTAGTTTGTTAATTCTTAGGAGCTGTTGATAGGCATTTTGTCCCCCCCTCCTCTTTCACTTTGTACTTTTGATGTATAAAATTGCTTTATGGAGGACAAAAACCTTTGTTCCAATTTTCATAACTATGTGTGGATCCACTCTTGGAGTAATATAAAATCTACATAAAGTATGCAATTTTTATTCCTTTTGAATTTATAAACCTAAAGTTAATAATTAACCAATTGACATTTGTTTTGTAATTATACTTTACCTGCTTTATTTTCTTGGCATTTGATAGAGTCCCAAGTGACCTTGGAGAACCCTCCCTCAAAAGCTAGTTGTTGAAGGGGGAAAACCAAGGCACTTAAGTACTCCACTAAGCATCCCATTCTACTTGATGTGGGACTTAGGCATCTCATACTAGCCAAGTCCCTACCTGTATTTAAGATTCTGTGTGTTATTCTGGTTTGAAGTTATGATTTCTTGACATTAATCATGAGATGAGGTTTTTCATTGTGATTTAATTACCTTGGTTACAGGTCTCTGTTATTACACAATGTTACATGTCTTTTTTCAATTTGTTCTCTCAATCTCATATCACTTTTCATGCCTGAAGTTCTTAAATTTTCTTTTGGCTGTCTTTTCTGAAGCTGGACCTTATTACCCTTATAGTTACTACTGCTATTGTGTTATTCCTTTTACTTTTATTTTTTCTCTATAATGGCATTTTCAAACCAAAATGCATGTAGTTGTTGGCACATGACTGTCATATGGTCATTGTGATTAAATTTTCAAGGTTGGTAATTGGTATAGCTATAAACGGTCAATTCCACTCGAATTGTTTTAGGTTATCATTCATTGTACCTTGAACATAAACTTTAAGCTATTTTATTTAAGTTATTTGATGTGACTGGTGATTAAATAAATTGTCCTTCCATTTGCAATTTTACGCATGATTTGACAATCTTGATTGTTATTATTTATTGATTTTTGTTGTCCAATGTGTCTTTCGGAACATATAGTGCCCCCTTGTGTATTTCTTTCTAAATTAAACAAGCTAAGGCTTTCAATTCTTTAGTTTTAGGAAATGCTCCTACAGTCCTATTTCCTTTTTCTCATTAATTCTGAGCCTAATGTAGAATGGGATTTATCCTCCTCATGTTTTAGGGTGTAGGGAACAATGATCAGAAAGTTCTTGTTCTTGCTGCAACAAATACGCCCTATGCTCTAGACCAGGTAAGAAGAAAATAAGTCAATTTATGTGATCTTACATTGAGTCAATGGGATGTTGTTTGTCTGATCACATTGTACTTCAGGCAATCAGGCGGCGTTTTGACAAGCGTATATACATTCCACTACCAGATCTGAAGGCTCGGCAACACATGTTTAAGGCAAGGACACTAAACATGATTTTCTTAGTTGGGGCTGATTTTTATTGGGCCATGACCTAGCAAATCAATATACAATGATATAATATATGTCATATGTTGAACAGGTGCATTTGGGAGATACTCCTCATAACCTAAATGAAAGTGATTTTGAACACTTGGCTCACAGGACAGATGGGTTTTCGGGTTCAGATATATCTGTCTGTGTAAGTGACTCGTATATGAACTACTTGGTTTTAGTTATTTTTTATTCAGATGAATTTGAGTTGGTTTCCCTTTTCAGGTGAAAGATGTTTTATTTGAGCCTGTTCGTAAAACCCAAGATGCCATGTTTTTCTTCAAGAATCCTGAAGGTATGTGGATCCCGTGTGGACCAAAGCAACAAGGTGCTGTACAAGTCACAATGCAGGATCTTGCTGCCAAAGGACTCGCTTCCAAGGTATGCTAGAGGCATTTTTGATGGAGTAGGACTAGGAAACGATATTTAAATGATGCCTTGCTGTGAAATTTTTATACTAGTGTGTTATACTATCTCTTATTGAATCCAGTAAGTTCTTACTATTTGAAAACAATTACTGGCAGATCCTCCCTCCACCTATTTCAAGGACAGATTTTGACAAGGTACTTGCTAGACAAAGGCCTACTGTAAGCAAAGCTGACCTTGAAGTTCATGAGAGGTTCACGAAAGAGTTTGGAGAGGAAGGTTGACTATGATGGAATTTCATTCAAATGTCCACTCTGATGTTAAAAAAAATACATTGTTGTGATTTGTAATTTATTTAGCTGTCGGATTAAGTGAATTGCATGTTTCATATCTAGCTTTGGGAAGTTTGAATTTTGCTTTTGTATTGAGGTTAATGTAATGTGGGTAATACTCATTTTGTTTCTCTTCAAATGTGTATAAGAACAGATTTGAGGTTTACCAGAGAAAATAATTTGTGACTTATACTAATTGGCATTTTACATAGAGATCAGAAAATTTAATATGGTAATAAATTTGAATGTTTTTCAGGATAAGAGGGCCTTCGAGAGCTTCAAGTGACAACTAGAACCTCTGAATTTTCATCTGGACATAACTGCCATTTTTTTTTCAGAAACGTTTTTTTTTTGTCAAAATGCACTTATCCCATAATTTTTTTTGTTTTATATCTTTTGATCTGGTGTTGTACTTTTGGTCTCATGTTTCAAATTGTAAAATTATAGTCCCATAACTTTTTTTGTTTAGATAACTTTGGCAAAGTTCTCAATTCGGTCCCATAACCTTTTTTGTTGCAATTTTGATTCCATAACTTATGAAAACGTCTCACCGTTGGTCCGAAGATGATTTCCATTCATTATCTACCGTTAAAAACGATCTGACATATTGAGTTGAATGATGATGTGGCAAATATGGGTGAAGTTATGGGATAGATGGAAATCAGCTTGGGACCAACGGTTGAATGTTTTCAGAAGTTATGGGACTAAAATTGCAACAAAAAAAGTTATGGGACCAAATTGAGACTTTTGCCAAAGTTATGGGACCAACATTGCAACAAAAAAAGTTATGGGACTAAATTGAAACCTTTATCAAAATTATGGGACCAAAAGTGCAATTTAGCCTTAAATGTATTATTTTTCACTTATTTAATTAACATTCAACAAGTTGGACCATTGAATTTTGAATTGCTATTTCGATCGGTTCAATAGCCAGTTCGGTTTTAAAAACCTTGCTTTGGGTTATGTGAGATTGACTGTGGAACTTTCTATAAAAATATGCGATCAATTCTGTAACATAACCAAAAGATATGAGACCAAAAGTGATACGCGACTAAATGTGCAAAATCCGTAATAGTTTATAAAGGAGATGTAAGAGATTTGTGTTATAAAGGAGGTTTTTAGTAAATAGTGTTTGAGAAAATGAGAGATAAAGGAGGAATTGTGATGTGAAATTATTTTAAAGGGTATGTAATGATTGTGGTGGGTTGAAATAATTGTATTGGTATTTTAAATTTGTATAGGAGTAAAAATGGTAAAACTAAAAGAGAATAAAGGAGTGTTATTTTGGTGTTTGTGTTTGGTGTTAATAAAATGTAATCATTGCCTCGAAATTTGTGCTAAAGGAGGAGTTAATAAAGGAGATTTTTGAAGTGGTATGGTAAAGGAGGATGAAAGTGTGAATGTGGGACCAAAATATAATTTTTGAGTACTGAATTGTAAACTTTTGGGGACTAGATTATATATTTTTCATGTTTACTGTCTTTTAATTTTATTTTAAAATTTTGATACTACAAAAAATATTACCTATGTATATAATAGAGAAGGGACAAAAATGTATATTTTCTGGGGTATGAATTATACAGTTTTCTAAATTTTGTTCTTCAGTAGTTGCAGAACAAAAAATATTAGCCATATATATACTGAATGATGGACCAATATGTATATTTTTTTATATGGATTATACATTTTTTCTCAATAGTGTATAGTACAAAAAATATTATCCATATACATACGAGAAGAGTGACCAAACTGAAAAGTTTTGAGATTCGAGAATTATAATTTTTTTCTTATATTGATTTTTTTTTAATTTTTTCACCACAAAAAATTACTTATATATGTGTTAGCGTAGGGACCAAATTGTAATTAAATTTTCACACCAGCAAAAATATATTTTTTCTCATTAATGTTTTTGAAATATGGTTATAAAAATTTTCACACCACCAAAAATATTACCTTGAGATCTGATTACACTAAAAAAAATATTATTAAAGTTTTACCGATCTGCTCATGTTAGGAGACTTGGGCCCTTCTTCAAAGTTGTAGGCTCAATAATTTGACTACTGCATGATTTGTCTATAGTTTAATACGCATCGGTCTTTGTAGCCCAAAATTAATATTTATTCTTGTTATAAATTATAAATATACAAAATACACATTAAATTTTTCTATTGATTTTTTTGAAACAATCAAACAATATTTAGCTTATGGGATTGATAAACTAGAAAATGGATAAGCTTACCTAGTTCAACATATGAGGGCTGGAAGAGCAATTGGATCGTCTAAGTATCTGCAAGAACTTCACAGGGGGGCCCTGCGAAGAATACTCCGACGCTCAAGTTAGTGTATGAGAGATATGAGAGCAAGAGAATTCTGAAAGGTGAGAAGTAGCTAACCTTAGTCTGCTAGGTTGAGCTCTATTTATAGAGCAGGGGGAGAGTGGTGGCCAGCGCGCGGGGCGCACCATGTAGTCAGGCACGATCACCAGCGGGAGTGGTGGAGACCGAGATTTGCGGGACAAAGCAATCGTGGGTGATTGCGTGTCGCGTTACTGGGCGGGCGCTAGGAGACTGGAGAACGTGAGTATGACTAAGTCTGTGGCCCACGATCTCCTCCAGTGAGGATTGCAGAACAAGGCAGTCGTGGGTGACTGCGTGTTAATCTGGAGGCGCGCGCCATGACCCTGGATGGATCACGGCCGCCCCTAACTGTGCGGAGGGCACTTGATTGGCTCGAGTGCGCCTTGCAAGGTGTGGAGGGGAGAAGAGGACCGGTTCAAAGGCCGTTTAGGCGTACGCCCAAATAGTGATGTATCAGGGATTATTTTTATTTTTATTTATTAATCAAATTAAATTTGTATGTATCTTTAAATTTAATTATCTAATATATATATTTCAGCTTAAAGATAACAATAGAAAGCAAACATATTCATATTTTGTATTCAAAAACATAATAAATAAATAAAAATTGAGCACTAGAATGACACAAAAAGGATATTTAAGGACCAAAATAAAATTTACTCTATGACTCAAAACCATAATGAAGTTTTGACGAAAAAAATTTAATAGTTTCCTGAAAAGATAAGGTGTTGAAACCTCATAATTTATAAAATTTAAATTTAAATTTTCTCCCGGGATTGACTATTAAATGGAACAAGATTCATCCGAAAGAAATAAATGTGGAAAGAAACAAGATTGAGAAAAGTAAGGGGGTCTTTCCATCCAATCTCATCTCATTCAATCTCATCTTAAGATTGGATGAACAGTAATGGTTCGGTGTTTTTTTAACCTCCATCTCATCTCATCTCATCCACATCAT